>JAZAQC010000004.1:13000000-13190792 GCA_036289425.1 Rhopalosiphum nymphaeae | reverse complement strand
ATCTGTCAACGGGTTCGACGAGTGTTTATTTATACGCGCACACACACGCATAAAAAAAACGTACAAAAATCAATAATTCAATCTAGATAATAATATGTGTATAGGTAATCGACATGATAGTCTCTGGCTGACCCTAATGATATATATTATAATGTATAATATACAATTTACGAGTTTTTTCACGTGACCACCACACTGCATTCAATGGATTTTATGCTTCACTTGTAAAGAGAATAAGAGAGCTAATTATTTTTTATAACAAAGTTTAAAAATATTCGTTTATACAATATAATATCATTACATGTACTCATTGATTATAATGTTTTTTTTTTGTTTATTGCATTTAACGTCTTTAGTTTGATGCCTATAATATAGATCAACTTAAGTGTACACAAGAGCTGCACCTGGTCTATTTAATAGTGTTGTAAATATATGTATGTACATAGATATGCACTTAAATTAAACAACCTAACGTTCAGAATATTTTTTATTTGGATCACACAAAATTGTCGTTTGATTTATATAATAAACCATCGTGTACAATAGTAGAAAAGTTCGTTGAGCGATGGTACACGACAAAATATAGAAGTATACATTTAAACGTTGTACATTTTTATATATAAATTAGGTATCACGCATATATATAAATGTTAATTGGCTCCTCTGAATTCTATAAAATTCTAATGCACACGCGAGTAGTATATACGCGCCGACCGTATATACCTATATATTATTTACAGGTGAATGAAACCGGATAGGTGGACAAAAGTACACCTGCTCCAGTTACACACACCTACGATACGCCCCAAGGGCGCACGTATAACGTTTAAAGGATGTAAATATTAGGCACGAATCGGTTAGGTACAATAATAAATAATGTTGTATCCTCGACCGAAATATATAGTTTTTCACCTGTGCGACAAATTTTTATGACCTCCACAACTATGTATATACGGAGCAGCGGCCCGGGCGACGCGCCGCCGCCGGTTCCGATACATCGGAAACAGGAAAACCAATCTTATCGAGTCGTAAAAAAACCACCATGAAAGCGGAGCTATTATAATATATACCTTTATACATATCCTACTACATAGTAGGATTACACGCGCATTACGATTGAGTGTTTAACGCGCGTAAGCGCAAAACAAACCCTAAACTAATATGTGCGATAGCTGCCGCTTGCGCGGGTTACTGGAAATCGACGTAATAATAATGTTTACACGTGGCTTAACCCAGCGCACGGGTATACCTATATAATGTGTTCCGGAATAGTGTATATTATTATTATGTGTATAACTATACGTAGGTACATGTCGTATATAAACGATATTATTGTGCTATATAACATACGCTAAGCTTCGGACGCGACCGTTTGTTTAATTTTTTTTTTTACTTTTCGATCAAACACATCCAAACCGACAGATAAAGACTCGTGTACTGCTGCAGCGGCGCAGCGCGCGGTTGTGTTTAACCGCGCTCACGGATTTCCTTCCCTGCGTAGATATAGAAACATGATGTACACAGATTCTATACATAAGTAGGTATACGTGTGTGTATATACGTAAGAATCAGCGTTTCCGGCCACGGTGTACAATTCAAATACGATTAGAGGTTAAAACAACACGGTGGCGTGTTACATATGGATACGTTAAATAGTGCAGCATTACATTATTATTATTATTATTAATATTGTTATATTTCCCAAAGCGTATCATCATTGAACGCTATACAACATTATATATAGCTACGTTATAGCATAATATAATCTCGCTTTTAAAATATTGTGTCGCTTGTGTATATTTGGACGACTGCAAAGTGTTACGTCGTCAAATTTAATTCATCCGGAATTGAAAACGACCTGAAAATAAACGTCTAAAACCGTAAACTCCCGTCACTGAAATGATGGGTCTCGTCACTCGCGGGACCGTCCCTACTCTGTCTAGTGTCTAGTCTATATGTAGAATACTGTATATTATATAGCTGCAGCCGTCGCCGATTTGTTTTTAAGAAAACAAACAGAAGAATGCTCTTTATAAGTACACAAACGTGTGATGGTATATTACACGAGCGATCGGTTTCAAAAGTATACGTATTTATTATAGCGCTAATTCGAATGTCTAAAATAAAACTCAATTAAAACAAACGACTGTGGCGGTCGTTGGAATCGTTCCAATCTAGACGAATTATTATTTTCGAATAGTTAATTTAAATCGCAGTTAGCTGTGTAATACTTTTTAGTTTTTCTGTACAGTAACAAGCGGTTCTTATCGAATGTCCTGACTCCCGAAAGGTGTTATAATATATATATTTATAGATATGTAGATAAGTTCCATACAAAATAATGAGGTTGCCGATTACGTAAATACACCACATACACATATTTTATAGGTGCTACTTAACAAATTTAAGAGGTTTATGTTCAAACAGACTTTTATGATATACATCCTATAGTTAATTAATTTATTATAATTTACCAATATTATGTTCCTAGCAGCTGTTTTTAGTGGAACCATTACACTGGAATAATTTAAAGAAAACAATTTCAAGAAATTCAATTATTAATGAAAAATAATTTGTTTACGTATACTTAAACATTTTAAACATGTTTATAAGTTCATATATTAAAACAAATACAGTTTTTAAATTAAACGTAAAAGACTTATTATTATTAATGCTAGGGTTTATAAATAGTATTAAATAATAAAAACATGCAATAAACTATAATAAAATATAAAATTAATTGCATTGTTTATATCTATCATTAAACGAAAAAGAAGTATCTTATAAATTTAAGATAGATTGATTAAATTTACTTTATATGCAAGTTAAATTATTTTTGTTAAATATATTTCTTATGTTATTTAATAAATTAATAAAAATTTTTTCATATTTTTACATTTTTTTAATCAAAGACTAAATCAGTAATCTTATGAATTTGAGTTATATATTTAGCGCGTAATAAAAAAAATCAAAAAAATCACTATAACATTTGATAGTTATTTCAGTAGTAGAAAGTTATTAACTTGAAAATATGATTTTAAGAGATTAGTTTAGTTTGTTTATATTCTATGCATTTTCAATGATGTTTGTGTACAGCTGTTAGCGCAATTAATTTACGCCAAAAATAATATTGATAAAACCAAAGAAGCAATAGGTTTACAAAAGGGGTAAACAATTTTACAGCTGCAAAAAAATTAGGGCTATCTTTTCCTTTTATAATCGCACGACATTATTGTGTATGGGTGGCTTATTATAAAGTTAGGTCGAGTGTTAACCGCATTATTAATTTTCAAATGCGTGCATAATGATTCCGGCAAAACTTTGTAACAGAATTATAATAACTTAAATACAGTTTGTTTATTAAGAAATTCAAGTAATGTTTTCAAATTATGTTATCTGACAACTATACTGTGAAAATTGTTATTTCGAGATGTTTAGTTTAAAATGTTTAAACGTGCTAATTCGTTTATGACACAAACTTTGTCGAATATGATATGTAATTATATAATAGTAGGGATAACAAATGAAAATACACGAATAACGATTTTGATATAACTGATCGTGGAGTATTATAAAAACTCATCTACTATTCCAGTCAAGGTAGATGTACAAAAAACTATTAACTATTTGGGCGGCAAATCAAAAGTAATCATTAAAACTACCGATGTCACAGCTGCCGCATAGCATTGTGACAATAGACAATAGTATATTATTAATTAAAAAGAATTAGAAACAAAGTAAAAACGTGACTGACTAATGTTTCAATGTAATCGATACGTTTACATTTTTGAAATCGGTTTAAGTTTTGAACAGTTTTCTAAAAACGATATGTGCACGAGCCCATAATCTGAAAGATGGCATATAGGTATACACAGAGATAAGCCATCGGTCTGGAATCGTCGACGGCGTAGAGATATGAATAATATTATTATGTTATAACGTTTGCGGCTGGCATCGCCTTTTAAAACGTACCTATCAATATATAATGATCGGTTTGCGCCGCCGGTGTGATAATCGATGATCACAAAGTCTAGGTGTTAACGCAGCCGTACCTATATAATTTAGCGCGAACCATCGATCGGTTATTATACGCACGGAGAGAGAGGAGTCATGAGATTGGAATAACGAATAGAAAAAAATACACACACACTTTCATAACATCGAGTGTGTTTATTACCGCTGTGACGTAGTATATATACATACCAATATATTACAATACCTATATTATATACAAATTGTATGTTTGGATGCACGTTGTATATAGGTATAATACACATGTATGTAGTTAATATTATATATTATAATAAAGGTAACGTCGGAATCTGGTGCGATACATCGCGGGTCCGAGATACAGTGCGAGCGGTCTTCGTATGTATCGCGGCGCGCGTTTAAAACGGTAATGATGGTAATAATGTGATAATAATATTATAATATGTGGGATGTGAAATATTACGAAAAGATCGTCGTCGACGTCTTTGTCGTCGTTCTCGTCGTCATCGTCGTCCATACGCCGCTGAAAATATAATAACAATAATATGTATAAGTGTTTTGGTGCGGTATATATACACTATAGCATCGATAATATACCTATATATTTATAGGTATAAAACATAATATTACGTGGTAACCCAATTTTCACGGTCGATTTTATACGACCCACACGCGGCTTTGGAGTTATCAATTATGGTCGTTTTGCAGGCGTTTTACAGATCGTTGTCTGTGTATACCATACACTGCGTCTATATATATATATATGTAGCATATACATACGCACTCACTTACTCGTATATTAAATATTATACCGCGCGCGTCCGATTCTGTTTTCCAATTGCATGTTATATATCGATACGATTACATACAAACGTATGCGGCGTCGTATCTACTCCAGCGTTATATTATACTATTATTATTATACACCTCGGTCCCCTTATTTATAGGTGCCTATACGTTTAAAGGAAAAAAAGGGTTCCATAGAATTGGCTTTATACCTATATATTATATACCTACATATTTATATATACATACGGTATGTCGGTATGCAGAGTTTATAATATCATGATATCGTGGTCATGTATACCGTGCCGAGATAAACTCATAGGTATACCTACAATATTTAGGTATATAATAATATTAAAACGATACGAATCTACGACTCATATAGACATGTCCGCGGTGCCTTATACCTTATATAGGTACATATAACGTGTCATTATATTATATTTATATTATTATTATTATTATAATTTAATTCACTACCAAGGTGATCTCTCAAAGTTTCCGACGTCTTAGTGGATGTGCACTATTTCTAAAATCGCTTATAAAGAGAAAATAAACTATATTAAAGTGTGTATGATATCTATCTATATATATATATATATAAGTACACCTTCACAGTCATATATCTATGTACAATGGTATGTGCATTGACATAAATCATATTTTAGGGTATAGAGAAAAATGCTCATAACACAAGTTCCATCTAAAGTTTTAAGTTAAAAATTTAAAATGCTTATTACTATTATTAGTTATCGGTTTATTTTTACTATACACAGCTAGCTGTATACTATTACAAAAACAAATTTTGAAAAGTACACCGATAATAGTTGTGAATTTTAAAAAATTATGTATGATGAGAAGTATATTTGTTCTAATGAGATTTTTGTGAATCGTTGTGTTAGATTTAGAGTTAGCGGTATTACTACTCATCATCTTTTGCATCCTGGTTGCGACTTTCGTATTAATATTGTTGTGTTGAATTACTTTTATAATGGTTTAAGGAGTTTGGAAGTTTTTCCCGTGTATGTAGCAAAAAGCTGCGCGTTCGATGTCGTTTACGTATACCGTATTATATGTTCATATTATTATATACTGTGTTACGAGCTAAAAATTCGATAAATTATACCGTCAAAACTAATTATAAAACTTGTGCTCGACTTTCGAACGTTTATAGTATCGAACACTGTACATGAAGGTGTACATCATCATGTACACTGCAAGCGCGCACGTCGAGTATAGTTTATATTATTATAATTAAACGAATAAGACTATATCGAATTCATTAATATGGAGTTAGATATATATATAAACGTATCAAGGATAATATATTGGAGTGTAAAAAAGTCACCACGTCGGATTAACTTTAGCGGACGAGTGATTGACGGGTTTTATCTCGTGACGTCGTACGCTCTTGCAGTTTATATTATACAATATATACATGTAGAGACGGACGCAAAACGGATTACGAAAAAAATCTCAGACGATCGATATACTATTATATCAGTGCAGTACAATAATTTCATAATTAGATCGAGTAATTAGATATAAGTGTAGAATGTATGTCTATATAGTGGCGATTATATCGTGTATTATCTATTATATACTACTGCCGAGTACCGGCTGTATAGTACAGTGTACCACTGCGCGAAACGATACAATTTATTTTAATAGACATGTGACTTTTGTTTTATAGATATTTAATATTATACGAAGTATTAATTTATGTTTTTATATACTCTCATAAAACACAAAACTTTGTTTCATGTTTTATGTTATCGTCATGACTGTATATAATAATATTATAATCAGTCGATTTTTTCCGTGGATAACTTTTTTGTAAACAATTATACACAGTGAAAGTACTTATAATGTGTATCATATTATTACACACACACACACACACACACACACACACACACACACACACGCGCGCGCGCGTAAAATGTAAAACAATGTTTTGGTCGGGCTCATTCCCGGAATCTCGGTCATCGGTTATTATTAATTCAAAATCATAAAAACGTATATATTATTATATGATGCATATGCGACGCGAGTTGATGCAGACAAGATAAATATACGCCACATAATATAATAATATGATGATAGCGTTGAATTGTTTAGGCGTGTGCGCTGCAATATCTATACGCATACGCATTACGCGTACGCCGGTAATAAGTACAGACGGGTAAACGTGCCCCCTCACCAATCCCTCGAATTGTGTATCTCCAGCACGTTAAGAGATGTTATGAGAATGTAATAATATACGACGAGGACGATTGTTAAAACAATATACTCGTATAAAATGCGTACAATCATTCGTGGAAATCATATTCGCATTTAATATATAATATAAGATATAACCAGCGTGTTTGACGAACGGATTTTTTCTTAGCCTATGTATTAAACATTATGAAATTATCGTATTACCACAGCTGGGATTGGAACCCTTTGAAAACATAAAATATTATAACCGGAATCTTTATTCAAATATCTTTGAAACCGGAACTGATTTTACGAGAGTACTAAAGACATTTTTCCGTGCTGATTATGGCTTTGATCGTTTTAAGATTCGTTATTTTTGTTTGTGTTGAATCGTTTTTAAATTATTTTGAAACTTTAGATTGAAATTGATTAAAATATAGATAGGAATTTTGAAGAACCGGGCCGAAAAGAAACACATTTTTTCTCTTCTTGGAAATAATCATTAAATTTCAGTCTCTATGCCTACGAGCTGTGCGAGAGCGGACGAAGATCGTTTGCGTGGCAGTTCATTACTCCCACAGTGGTCGCATCGGTATCTGCAGCCGCAGTTTGGCTCATTGTTACCGTATAATAACTAAATAGGTAACAAGTTTATGCTCCATATATAATATCATTTCGCGTATCAATTGTATTTGTTTTCGATACGTATCTTACATCGCATATTCCATCTTTCTCGTCTCCCGAAGACTGAATGACGACGACAACGTATTTCCGCAAACAGCGTGCGGCCCGCGACGGACAAATTAGTTATGGAATGTAAAAATTTATTTGCAAAAAGATAAAAAAAAAAATGATGATAAAACGTATATTGCTCTGTATATACTATACGTTGAATGATATGTTTATTATTATCATTATTATTTAAACATTTGTAATTTCCAAAACAGGTAATATATACGCGTGTCCGTCCACAGACATATAATATTTTCCGTTTGCAACTATAGTCTATGCACTAACGCAGCGTGTCTGATCGTTAATATTTGAATACACACATACGCACACACACACACGCATACACACACACACACGCATACACACACACACACACACACACACACACACACACACACACACACACACACACACACACACACACACACACACACAACACACACACACACACACACACAATAGCTATAATAGCTGCGATATACGTTCGTTTTGCAGTGTGCATCGGCACATAAGGTGTACTGTTTTTTCAGTCACTAGGTCTTTAGGACTTTCTGTTGCTACTGCTGGCGCCATTCGGTCTACGACCGCAACAATCATTATTGCTAGCTACGCGACGGGTCGCATTCACCGAGATATACTTGGAAAAATGTTATCATACGTGTGTGTATAATGCAATATATTATAATATTATATACACTCTATACGGGACAATATTCTTTACCTTTATATGATTGTATACAGCATGCCATCGGTATTGTAGTTCAGCCTAAACTGTAGTATTATTAGTATTTTTAGAGTAATATTATTGTAATATAGATTTACAATAATGCGTGAGTTCGAATTGTAGCCGGATATGATACAATATTCTATTATAATAAACAAAATGACGTGCACAAACGCCGGAAGTAGAATTTGAATTTTGTCAATTATGATATATTATATGAATATTATCAATATTATCGGATGAAATGTAAGAGATGCATTTTACCAGTATCGGATAAAGTTAATTTCGATAATTATCAACGGTTCAATCTGGATTTCGGACGATCAAATACAATATAATCTTACAAAATGTTTTAACAAAATTATACCTAATAAACCTAAAATTTCAATTGATAATGTTTGATTTCCACACAATATAAATATTTGACATGTGAACTATATCGTTGTATACAGTATACAGCACAGTATATGGACATTTTAAGTTCGACGATTAACATACAGCGCAATAATGTAATCCATAAACACTATACGATTAGTATTTGAAAACAATTATATAGTGTGTTTACTGCTACGTCTGAAGATTTCAGTGTTGTGTTTTTCGTGGCCATGAGAGTCGAACTTTACCACGCGTCGCCGATCGCTCGTCGAAAAAGACACGTACCTAATTTTGCGAGCACACCGCTACCAGATATATTATAGCTGTGCGCGTATCGTATTATATTCGGCATATTATAACGTAATATGTGATATGAATTAAATTAATCATTGGAATAATAGTAAGAACATCTGCGCACCCGCCGCAGCAATAATAATAATATAGTAGTCGATAAAAGAAAATATAAAACAATATGCATAATAGATTCGTGTTGCAGGACGCGTCGAACGTGTTCCCACACACACACACATATACAAAAGTACAACGTTTACGACTGCTCTATAATATACGCCATCGAGTACGTACTTACATTATAATATATTGTACAAAAAATACGTTTTATAATATACCAAACTACCGTGTGTCGCGCGCGCGTGCGTGTGTATAGATAGGATGTGCGCGCAAAGTGTTATTGGAATTAACCCGTTTATTGCGATCGGCCTATTGTTTCAATAATAATTATAACATGTGAAACGAATTAAGTAGGTACTTATTTATATATATATATATATACATATACACACACACACACACTGCACACATTCACACACATGTTCACGAATACATGATACTACTATAATATAATACGTTGCCGTACACGCCGTTTCGATTGAGACGTCCGATAACGCGTTTGTCGGACGACCGAACGCGCGTGTGTGTAGGAGTGTGTTGGTATATATATTTTCGATGGAGCAGGTGAACCGGAGCTCGCGAGCATGATAATATTATAATGTACGGTGGTCGGCATATAATATATTTAAGTCCGCCGCCCGCAACCGTCTCGCGTAAGTCCTACGTCGTATTTTCGTGCAACAATAATGATAGGTACCTAATAATGATAACGACAATATATGTATAACTTTTCCGACGTTCAAACGATGACATGCATACCTATAATACTACATGTATAAACGAAACGACGTACACGCACCCCGTGCCCACACGACTGAGGCGCAGCGTGCATTGTTTGCGCATCTATATAATCAATATACGGCGTAATAACGATATCGTGCGCCGGTTGAAAGGCGAATAATAACAATAACCTTATAATAATGATAGACGCATGTAAGACACAATCGGACGAGCGCCGTGCGCCCGTCACCGCACACCCTCCCGACGCATCCCCTCGGCCGACGCTGAATCGCGTTTCCGGTTCGATTTAAGTGCACTACTATACTTTAATATATATATACCTACACACACACACACACACACACACACACCCGCGTCTATTTTACTATATATATTCATAGATAGATAAATATAATATATCTATACAGTGTGTATGTATTGCTTGCTGTCGGACAACACTACGAACCGGTTGCGATAACATTCGTTTCCGTTCCGAAAACAATGGACTGCGCAAGTGAACCGCAACGGCTGCTTATTATACATGTATATTATATACGGTTGTGTGGGTACAGTGGCTAGGCACATTTAAGTGTATAATACGTATATTTATTTGCATTTAGAAGAATCCGAAAAACTCGATGGTTTTGACTTTTTTCGTCTTATATATACATTGTATATATGATATTTTTTACACTATCAATTTTTATTAGTCGTTCCCTCTGTCTTCCCACCGCTGTAGAGTGTTCCGCGCGTTTCCTCGGACGACTTGGCGTGGCAGTTCCGAAGGTCGTGCTTACGTATTATTGCTCACACGTTGTTTATCGCCTCGACAACAGCGCGTTACGTTTATGTTTAGGTATATGTTTAACGACAACCTTATGTGTCTACAGGGCGAAGACGTGTCGTTGCGCAGACCAGTGTTATCGTTCGATTTTCGCGCGGTTTACCTACACTATAACACTGTTAGAGTTTGAAATACGTGAATTTTTTTTACCGTATTTATTACCGATTACGTTTGAAGTAGGAAGGTGATTTGAAACCAGTTTAAATATTATATATATATATACATAGTTAGTTAAAATCGTAACCGGGTCGATAGCTGCGATTTAATAAAAAAAAAAAAAAAAAAATACGAAATAATTGTGTTATTTATTTGAATTGATATTGTTATTTGTTTATTTTGTGTATTTTTTAATTGGTTTATTGTTATAATGTTATAGTAGTTCGAAGACAATACACATTTTGATATTGACAACAATCTGCCAAGCGTGTACAATTACTATATAACGTGACAGGTGTTTTGTTGAAATGCCGTGTATAATAAGTATATATATATAAATATTATATTTATTATGTATATGTATATGTACGAGTAAAGACTCGTATAAATGTAAATAAACGTATAAGCTTCGTCTGATGTATTAACTGTACATGCAGTTTCATATTATATGCATGTATAATATACCTAACTATATTTAGTTTCATTGTATACAATGAATAAAAAATTAACGGTAATCACAATTGACAATTCACGACTATTATACAGTATATTATGATATTGTTTTGTGATGTAGAGACCAATTTTGCTGGAATAATAAAAGAATGAAAAAAACCGTGAAATAAAAACTGTGCGTAATAAAATTCCAATCGATGAAAAAAAAATTAAAAATTAAAAAAAAAATAGATCTAGAGTCTTACGATACGCCTGGAGAGGAATTTTTATGAGAGTAATACACGTTTTGACATTTTTTCCCAGGATATGTATTGTCCTGCGCCAAAGCACATCTTATATAATTTACGAGCCATAAGCATAAAAACGATAAACGTTAATGGGATCAAGGCAGGGAGATAAATATATAACAATTACGGAATTTTTCAAAAAAAAAAAAAAATAAAATAAAAGGAATACGAAAATAAAAGACTTTGACGGCACGATTTTGACGCCGTACCGACTGCGCGGCGTCGTCACACAAGTGTCGTGCAGCAAGTCCACGGGCCGACGACGCATTGCCAAAATCCTGTGCGTTCCCGCTTAAATGTCCAGGCAATGCGACCTGTGTGGCTGTATAATAGCGCAATAATATTGTTTAATTTGGAAGCGCGCGCGTAATACAATAATGTATAACTTATATACGTGCCGAATGGTCCGTGAAATCGTTAAATTTAATTACGAGGGCGCAAGGCCCGTGGAAAAAAAAACCGATCCGTTTAAAAAATAAAAATCGGCGTCGTTTTCAATCGCCGAACAGAAAAATAATAACTATGCGCAACGGTCGCGTCGCGCGTACACACTGGCAGGTATAATATAATATCGTATAACACAATCGGAGATAATCTAATTTAACCGAACGACCGATAATCCCGCGTGCATGTGTGTGCCAACCGGCATGGGAACTCCGAGACAATGGCCCGGCCCGTAAAAAAAAATAAAATATGAAATTATGAGACGTGTAGTGTTATTATTATTATTATTATTATTATTATTATATAGACGGTCGTTACAGACGTATAAACGGCCGATCGGCCGCTTGTCATTGTGTATCACCTGTTATAGACGGGCGGCGTTGAACGCGCCACAGGTGTGCGGAGTCGTCCGCGACGAGTTGGAGTTACACTTACAATACGCGCAGCATATTATAGGTAGTTTGTGTTTGCCGTCTGTCCGCGCGCGGTTTCCTATACAACACAATAATGTGTGCGTAAAAAATATTGTATACGAAAATAATTCGTACACGCGAGTCTGTCTCTGTGTGTGTGTGTGTGTATTTCTTAATTTCGCCTTTTATCGTTTCTTTTCACTGCTCCGGCGGCCTATTGCTGCAATAACAATGGTATTTTATGCCTATATATACACGCGTTTTCCCCTACTCGCGCACACACATCGATACGCGTTACGCACGCCGAATCGAATTCTCCGTTAATTCGGTCCCGTTCGATTGTGTTGTTTTGACTGACTCCTCTTCTTTTATATCGCACACTATACGTCATATTGTTGCGGTGCTGCAGTTGGAGTCGTGAGTCTATGTAACGTGTACATAATATATATATATGTATTATATCACACGACTGCTGTTGCGTCGGTCTCGTCTCGAAATAATATGTTTTCATTAAGTGGTGATCGTGGCGCACTCGTCTTTCACGAAGGGGGGGGGGTATATGAACTTTAGACTGTTGTTTGATCAAGTTATAACAAAAAAAAAATTAATATATTCTTGCATTTATCCGCAGGTTCTAGTTAATTATAATTTATAATAATAAATCATTTATCGTATATTGGGAAATTTGTATATTATATGTATATTATTACTTGTCGGTTATTAATAACATCTTGTTGTAAATCATCTTGGTTTATATGTTTTCATTACTTGATTAAATATCTTATTATTATCAATCGACTTGATTTTAATGAAAAACTAAAAATTAAACACAAAAAATATAGAAAACATGAATTTGTATTTTAACAATAAGCTATGAAAAATCGATAGACGAAGAATATCTAAAAAAGAATATCACATCCTCATCCCCATCTCATAGTCATGAACATTATTCTACGTGGATGACATGACACACTAACGTGTGGGGGGAGAATAATAACCGAACTCGCGTTATTGTTTAACGACCGCGAGAGACGGCAAAAACGCGTTCCTGCGCGGACAATGGGATTGCCAGAAAAAATAATATTGTCAATAATAAAACGGCTCCATTCGTATTATATGGTTACTGATTACTGATTACGTATCCTACTTGATTGGATTTTCAAATGTTCGTACGACATGTCACTGTATAAATAATAATATATTTAAAGGATACCGTCAATTTCGACCATGTGGGTGTGATGTGTGTGCGGTATATACTTGTGGTCACTCGCGGTATGTACCTACGTACATATTATTATAATATCAAACTATAGTCTCGTTGACGATATATTATTACGGTGAAACGAAATCGGTGTATCATATAAAGTGCGCCCGACAAATATATTACATATGTTATTATGTATAAATTACGTGTGCACGACATAGCGAATAATATAATTAAAGATTAAAGAGTACCTATAGCTAATATAATATATTATCGACTGCATACGCGTGTATTACACTATTATTAACGGTTAGGCACTATATTATGTAGAATTTGTAGTCATTTTATATATTTTCAAATTATATATACGTTCAATGTCATTGTAACTCTATAGAAGAAATTATGGTTCTGAGCTTTATGTTTTTGGGGTCGAACATATCGAACGAACTGCAATAGTTAGTGGTGATCAAACGCAAAACTATGTACCCACCTATACCTATAGTTATAACTGTTATAAGATTCGCATTAATATATATATTACAAAATACTACGCGATATAATATATACGGCACGTGGCTTGCATTAAGTTGCATTATTGCGTTCGTACTATACGCAATGAGCAACCAACTTTTATCGTATTTTATTCACAAAATGTATTACCAATATACGTGATATTTGTCTAACATTATTTATTTATATTTCATCTTATCGTGTTATACGGTTTACAGTAGCCTATACTAACCAGCAGTTGGCAGTCATTCGTAAGGCGGTGATTGTCTGTTATCCCTAAAAATCGACGAGTGTCAAATAATCGGTTGACAATTGACCTAGATTCCACTCAGTGATGTCGACCAATTTGAACCATTTTTACACATTCTAGATAGGGACCTATATTACCACCTAATATTTACTAGAAGGTTGCCCTTTTATTCTTTATTCAATCAACGTTAAAAATCGTAAAATATATTTCTTTATGCGAGTCTCTCAAAATTATAAAAATGTTTAAGTTGTGTAACATATAATATAATATATCTGCCACGTGCATTACTACGAAAGCACATGATGACGTGCCGTCTTGACCGATTTCGTAATTTATTATACGTCTACACTAAATACTGAATACGGTTTTACTGCGGTATGTATTAATTCCAGAGTTCACTAAACGATCGCTTTTAATGTTCTGTTCGACAATTGAAGGTTACATTAGTAGGTAATTTATTAAATTTAAAATTCTTCATTTTTGTCAACTCGTTTCATAAAATTATAAATATACTTTATATGTTCCAAACCTATGGTATTCCACATCAAATCAAATTTTAAAATGTAATGATTTAATTAAAATATTTAATTACAATAATATCATCATTTGATATTTTAGGGAATGATATACAATAATAACATATAATGAGCATTGTATTTTTATGATTCAGTAAAAAAAAAATATGAAAAAAATTATATTACAACAATTATTGTTTGGTATAATATTTTCCGTTCGTACTTACTGCAGCTATTTGATACTTAAAATTTAGTTAATTATCGACTATGAAAATGTATATTATTTTTTGGAATGAAAATTGTATGTAGGTATACACTCAATCGATTTTGATTTGCACTGACCCTACCCAAGACCATAGACGTAACCATGTCAATGGTATTCCTGTCATTCTAGTTTATGACAATTAATCACTATAATAATCTACTAGGTATTTAATATTTCCCCCTCTGAAACTATAATTCCGTTAATAGTTTTCGAAGTATGTTTAGATTAATATTTATGTATAATAAATTACTAGTAGTCATAGTTGTTCAAATTATTTGTCATTGTCTCTAAAAAGTTAATTTAAAACAAAACAATTGTATAAATTATTGGTATCCCCACCGCAAGATATGCAGCTTATTAACGTACGTAATTCAGTGTATCGTATATATATAATATTATGTACAGGTTATGAGTACCTGTAACCATGGTAAATAGTTGTCATTTTTAATGTGACTGTTTACATTATGCGATCAAACTAATATAACATTAACAAATGTGTGTATCTATTATAATATTATAGTGTTTCATTGATGCGTATTAAATACTAAACAGTAATAATAATTGTAATGTTTCAAAAGAGGAGTATAATGCAAGAATGTTTATTTTCAAACGCGTATAGGGTCAAAGTGCTCGAATGATTCGAGGTTTGCGGTCGTACCGGAAGAAAGGGGTGTTAAAAAGGGTCACTTCAAAGGCTATTATTAACAGAGCGAATGCCGCCGTTGTATTGAAAATCGAGAGGGATAATATACTGTGTACTTTCTCGTAAACCAGTGAAATTATTTTGTGGGTACATATTATTATTATTATACTGTAAGTATTAATTTACAGTTGTCGTTTTAATTGCGGGCTGATTAGGTAAAATCAAATTCATTATATTTATTACATTACAAAACAACATTACTGTCTATAAAATACATGTTTCATATTTTATATTATATTATTCTTTGCTTATAAAAACATATCGACGAACGAATAATATATTTTAGGGTATGAATATATGATACATAGTTCGGTGTTGACTATTTTTCAAATGTGTTGAATTATTTCGTTGACGGCGTTTAGTCCATCTTGTTAAAACGACTTTCTTTAATTGAATTAATACTTATAGTAAAATTATATAAGCCTCGTACAACTCTTCACTATCAAAATTAAACACATTTCAAGAAATTAAATAAAAAAATTGTGCTTTACGATATAGATATTTTTGATATTTTGTAACTGTATTTATAATTATAAAACACCTTAATCTTACGTTTACCTTTCAGGTTTTTGAAATTAAAATCGTAAACTGTACAATATTAATGAGAGGGGAATTGTTACCTCTCGTTAACGGTTAACCCACCATCAACCAATATTGATGTATACCCACGCGTAATACAGTCTTTGTATACATGTATATATATATACACAAGTACAACTATACCCTCGGTCACTGTCGAACTTCTCGCAAGACTGTTGAGACTGCTGTGAATCTTCTCATGAGTGTACGTTTACTCATCGTGCTATCCAAAATCTAGTAGAACACGCGTGCAAATCGAGATTCACCAAATCCGGTATAAATATACTTACATTACTACAGTGCTTATACCGATGGGCAACCGAGTTCCTGTCTCGGCGATGACGCTGTATCTCCGTATAACATCTTACTATTTATCAATATATATCCTTCTCTCTCTGGTCTCATGCAGGTCTTTCACCACCACTGCCGCCGTTTGCGGTTTATTGTTCACGACCACCGCCGCCTTGCCATAAGACAACGTCAGCGTGGGTCCGCGAGAGCTCGCGCATGTGTGCGTATGGATATATATACCCATTTTTTAATCCTATTATTCTCTCATTATTGTCGTTTAATCAACGTACTACACATGCACACACATACGCCGTATGTGTATATATATGGGTTGGAAAGAGAATAGTATAATAAGTATAAATATATATCATTCAAAATAATAATATTAAAAAAAAAATATATTAATAATAGAAGACGCGCTTTCAAAACAGACAATACACGGCCATTAATACCGTTCCATGCATTTGTATGAAAGCGAAATTTTTTATTATTATTATTATTATTTCATTATACTTGTCTCTTATTATTATTATACATAATATATATATATATTTATATATATATATATATTCATATACGGAATATAATATGTATAATCGGTTTATATTCAAAATAGACGTTTCAAGGACAGTGTATACAATAAGGCCGTACTGGCTGTCGTCGTGCTCGCATTATCCTATTATTATTGACGGTGTTTTTATTCAAATTTCGTCCGTCGCGCGGTTTACCGGATGCTGCGGGGAGAACACGCCGCTGCCCCGCAACGACGAGTACGACTACGACGACACCGTTTTTCTTCGTCTCCTGCGCAAGGTATACGTATATTACACACACACAAACACACTCGTATATACATATGTATACTGCAGCTATGCACATCAAGCACTCGGGAAGAATACTCTTCCTGCCTATGCGTATTGGGGTGGTATGTACATACACTATAGACGCTTGTGTATAATTATTTTAATGTGTGCGGTTTTATTATCATTTTTTTTAACGTACATATTTCTCCAACGACATATCCGGAAAAAAAATAATAACCAAAAATCTCGATCAGTCTTCCAGGTTTCCCGTGCGTCCCAAATACTTACGCCTAATAAAACATCGTATATATATTATATTTTATTATATAATAATATATTATATACTACAGAAACATCCGAAACATATAGGATCATTCGAATATGGATGTTATGTGAACTATATTATTAGTATTATTAACTATTATCTACGCACCTTTTCGACGACTGCAATTATTCAGTCAATATATTAATGTTTACAGACTTACGCGCGGTCTTACCGAAGACGTAGAAGAATAGCCCCAGGAAGTTGCGTTATGCTTAATTAGAGTAATAGGTACTTACCTATTTAATATTTTTTTTAAGGATAAGAAATCAAATGTAATTTGAATCACCGACGTATGCGTACAATAATCGTGGCAGTATAGGTATATTATAATCGTTTTCGTTATTAAAAATATAATAATGTAATATTATTAAGGACCAGTATTATTATATGTATTAATAGTACATTGTACATAATTTGCTAATATATGATTTTGTAAGTTTTTATAACATTACTTTAGAATTTACATTATATACATACATAATACTAATAAACACTGAAGTACTGAACGACAATAACGGACGACCGTGGTCGTTAAAAACATTATTCGAATGCTTAGATATTATTGTAACAATTAAAATAATAATAACGTACTATGGGCTTGTATATACCGATTCTTGATAACTTTTCGAATACAATAACTATCAATATTATAAACACAAATATTTTAGTCAAAACATTATTTTATTACCAGTTTTCCTTCTCTATCTGTAAATATGTCTCAAACGTGCTCGTGATAAATATAATATAATATATGATATACCCGAATATTTTTTAATACAAATCACACACGGAGTGCATATAATTTACATTTTTTTTTTTTTTTTTTTTTAATATTATCGTCGAAGAACGCTTCTCGTTGTTAGAAAAAAAAATAATAGTAATAATAATAACCAAAATATTTATAGGTCCCAAAAAGATAGTTATACGTAATGCAGATGAGGGGCAGACGACGGCGGTGTGTGACCTATAAAATGATATTTTTGTGACTTCGATAGACCGAAAACGGTTAGATTTATCGGTTGTGCGTTCGTCTGACGTTTTTGTGAGCGTATTAAATTCTGAAAATAATAAATCACCGGGGCTGAATGTTTTTTAGGTGAATAATCTTTGAAATTGACTTGGCGGGAGAGAAACATATGTGTGTGCGTGCTTGTGTGTGTGTGTATGGTGTTATATACCTTATCCAATTACATCGTATATATATTCAATGAACCGTCGTGCGCGGTGCATACGTCACACGTATCACACGCGGGACACACGTTTATGAAAATACAAAGAAAACACGATATCACACAAGTTATTATAAATAAAATAATATACAGGATGATCCCACAAGTATGCTCACCCCCTCTTTTTCTTCAATAACAAAGTTATTCAATAGTTGGCATTTTTAAATATACCTACTTAAAGACCATATTTTAAAATCGTTGATATAATATGTTGTGAACTAGCCATACATTTAAGGAGTGTCCTGTATATAGACACAGACTCTCTTTTATTTCTATAAAGCTTTTGACGTACTTAATTTAAAATGTGTAAAAACGAACCTAGTTTAATGAATACTAGATCCTATTTTATATTATATAGGTACTAATTCAATTTTGTATTTTTGTAAGATAATTTTTAAAAATTATCATCCTCATAGTATAAACATTTAAATAAATAAGACACTAAGAATTTGAATTTCAAACTAGGTATCTGCATAAACATTTTCCTAAATAGTTTATAGAAAAAAAGAAGGAAGATCTTCATTTGAAAAATAGACAATTTTTATTAGTACCAGAAACTTATTATAAATGCACATATTCAAGAATTTGAAAATATGGTTTTTAAGTAAATAGAGTTCATTATTAATGGAAATAATGGGAGTAGGCATGTTTTATGTATCACTCTGTATACAACACATACATATTATAAAATTATTCCGAAAAGATATAACCACCGCGCGTACAATAATAATTATTATCGTTTTCGGATTACACGCGTCGCCCGACGATATTGGGTTGAGGAATTTTTTTTTTTACTCAAAATCCTAATATCGGAATAATATTATATTCACAATAACAAAAAAAAAAAAAATACTCACACCGGTATCGGAGGGAGACGCGTACCTTCGGAATTCGA
This sequence comes from Rhopalosiphum nymphaeae, assembly GCA_036289425.1. Classification (NCBI taxonomy): domain Eukaryota; kingdom Metazoa; phylum Arthropoda; class Insecta; order Hemiptera; family Aphididae; genus Rhopalosiphum; species Rhopalosiphum nymphaeae. The sequence continues at coordinate 13,170,686 of JAZAQC010000004.1, read as the reverse complement.
TTTCTTAGAATAAAATTAATATTATAGCAGGAAAACATTTTCGTTTGTTGTTTTTATATATTATTGTTCGCCGTTTCGAAGATAATATTTTCGAAAATCAGGTTTATCAATTATATGTACAACGAATCGGATTTTATTCTCTATCGAAAACCACCACTCTTATACCTATTCATATTGTAACCAATACCTTAACTACCATTGTGTTTGGTTAAAGGTAAATATTATATATATATATGAAGTTGGAATAGATATAGTCAACATATACACCCTATATAGCTACAGTAGTCTCTAAAATCTTAGCACACACATACCCATGAAGTGTTACTGCTGCAGCTATTCAACACGAAAATATATTATAGCTGATAAATTATTGTACACGCTGCACACACACACACACACACACATAAATACACGCACACTAACACACCTAACATACAAACAAATGCACACACACACACACACGCGTGCGCAGGCGCGCGCACACACGATCGCTGGTATATGTGTGCACACGGTGTGCGGTTCTTATGTAAATTTATTAATCCTTCAAAAGTATCTGTTTTGATTTATTTACGGATAACAAACGGTCCCCTGTAGCACGTCGCAGGTCTCTTTCGGAGAACGTTCCAGATTTCTTCTGGAATTATATGCAAATGTTTTCTTTTTTTTATTTCGGATGCGAAATATGTTCACCGGGCCACTCGAACACACTCAACCATCGACTGCATAATGATTATTATTTTATTGTGTAAGAATAAGATTTACGGCTATGTGAACCCGATCCTTCAGGATTATTAAAATGAGGAAATCAGATTTCCTCGACCGTTAATGTATAATATTATGTAGCAGCCGCAAGTATTATATGGGTTGCTTCTGTTTCCCATCGGTTCGGGGATGAGATGTTTAAAAAAAAAATAAAATATATTAATAACAATAATAAATAAAACCGTCGAATTATTTTGCTCCCGAGCGGCCGTCTCGATTCGAGATGGTTCTAATCCGTTTGAAAATTTTTCCTGCTATCGATTTTTCATAAACGAATTTATCATATGATTTTATTATTTCAAATGCAATCCATTATAAAACAAAACAATTTCGTCGTAATAAAAAGACAGGAACAAATATATATATATTTTTTTTTTACTAAAAATTATACTTAAACACAATTAATTTCATAGTATTGCGTCGTACTATTCACATTTTTTTTTTACTTGATTCAATATCTATACTGAACACAATATCGACTACGCGTTTAAATTATTATTTAATGACAGTTTAAATGAATTATTTTTATTCTATTCAAATGTGTTTGAATTTTAAATGTACAGACCACCACTGCACCATATTATATTACACAATAATACGTTTATATTAAGTTTATTGTACAGTTGTTTTTTGATTTAATATTAAATGGGAGTATGGGACAATGAGACAATACCGTAGGTGTTCGCTAACCGAATACGTTTAAATGCGCGATTATACGGTAAATTTGTATTTTCAAACAATTCATTTATATATTACACACACACATACATATATACATATACATATATAAATGTTTTAAGTATGCTAAACATTCTGCAGTTATAATATTTTCCGTATATTTGTGTGTAGTCGTTTTAATAAATCTGTTTGTAAAAAAAAAAAAAATGATTGGAAAGCATATAAATATGAAAAAAATGTCAATTTAGTTGTACACGTTTATACACACATACACACATATATATTTATATACATGGTATATGTATGTCATATCTACTACATTATTACCCGTTGAATGAATAATAATAGATATATTATTATGTGAAGACTGATAAATAATAAAAAATGTTTTACTGTGACAATGAAGCAACGATGTTAAAGAACCTATCTAACTAATATTCATGTAGCTAAATATGTAGTTACCTATCTCGTTTTTTAAATTTAGGTAACAGCTGCAGCTGCTGCCTGTTCACTTATTCATACACGTTTACTTTTGTAAGAAATCGGCAAAATCTGATGTGTGATTAAATTAAATCGAAACTTATAAATCGTAGGTATGCGTATCATACAAATTATTAACGATATCCTTTTAAAGTAATAACACTAATAACTGTCATAAATTCACATAAGAACTATTTATATAATTGTTATTTAATGTTATTTATTTACTGTTTAAAAAAAAATTTAGTGTATAATATCTTATCCCAAACAAAGTGTAATATTTTTCTACTATAAACCCATCCGGTTATTCGATTTACATATTGTTAAACGTGTTAGCATACCGAATCGTTATTATCTCTCTTCCCCTCCTCTTGACCATTTCAGCACGAGTTGTATTGCCATTGTTATTATCTTAGTTGTACAATGGAATAGATTAGATGGCAATTGTTACCAATTGTTTCTCTCCCATGTCATAGACCGTTCATAGACCATTGGTCGGCGCCTTAGCTATTATAATATTCCGAAAATTTAGTCGCGAACTAAAAGAAAAAACAAAAACGCAGACAATGAAAATTTTTGGACAATATCCTTCCGATTGACAGCAAATCGCAATTCTCCGGGAGATTTCTTCAACCATAACAGCATATAATAATATAAAGACGTTGTGCTTACGCTGAGCTATATGATCGGCAGAACGCGTTCGGAAAGATAATCCTTTCATCTGAAAAAGAAACAATTTTGAATATTAACTATATAGATATATATATATATTATACTTACCTATATATATATAGGTAAGTTTAATACTATCGAACCGAACAATACACTACCGGAATAAATTAGAATATCAAATGGTTTCGTTGTTTAAAATAGGTACGCGTCGCCGCCCGCCGCCACCGTGGAGGGTTAATTCTCAGTGCAATACGAGTGGTTCGTTTCGCACAGGTATTAGCGGGGTAGGATATTTAATTATCCGAAAAAAATAATGGACGGAGAATGTTCGCGTCGCGCATAATTTATGTATAATATTCGAATTTCAATAGACTGTGCCGCGTACCGTGTATAATATATGATGTACCGATATATGTTCTATTTTTGTTGGGGGGGGGGGTCCCGTTTATTATGTACTTGTCGAAGATTAATACATGCACACATATGTGTGCGTGTGTGTGTGAGTTATGAGTACCAACTTCGAGTTATGGGTTAGTCGAGTCGTTATTATTTATAACACTCGTTCGATATGATCGGGTGACTCCCAAACTCTGTCGTATAGTTACGCATAATATAAAGGTGAGAAATTCGGAGTATGTATAGTCCTAAATACGAAGAAAGGGGTAATCGGATTATGGTAATGGAAATGAAATCGAAATGTTTTCAGTATTTGTGTGTAGTGTATGTATACATTAAAACGCCTCATATTTGTAACTTAATGTTTTATATAATAATATAATAATAAAATACTATAATAGTATAATAATATATTATATTATACCTACGTTATAATGTATAAAGGTAGTTACCTACATATTTTATATTATTATCGAACGGGGAAAAAAATGGGTGAATATACAATAAAACTACTTTGAAATATAAAAAAAAAATCATATTTTTGTCGGGTGCTTCTATATTTTATATATAATAATATAATATATACTATAAAAGATAATATTAAACGAATAATATATTATGTTATATATGTATATATTTGGGTTTATATTGTAAACGGATAATATAGGTAGTTAAAACTTGTCTCGAATATTTTTCAAAACTTCTTAAAACTTGACAGTCGCAATAATTTTCTATTTCTTAATATTTCCGGAGTCACTGTTGTATATTTATATATATGTACGAGTATATCTACATTATTATATGGGGTTCGATTTATGACTATTCCCACACTCGTTTCGCGTTATCGCATGTGAAATAATGTTCCGTGACTAAAAAATTACCGACCTGCAGAGCATGCTATATTTGAATTCATTTCCACATTTGTATATAAATACTTTAAATGCGTTTTTGAGTGACTTTTACTTAATGAAAGGAACGCCAATCCAATACAGTATTGATTTAACTCAAGTGCTGTTATTATACCTACCAAACAATTTTTAATTTAAACATTTTCTCATTTAATTATATATATATATAAATCATAGAAAGCGGAAATCCGTACCAAAAGGAAATAATTCCAATGTAAAATTTGATTAATGTTTTTTTTCTTATCCGTAATATTAACTGTATTATAAAAACGTATTATATATAGTTACCTATATCTCCGGTGGTATTAAAATACAAAACGTTCATCTTTAAGATAAAATGTATAATATTATTTATTTTATTGCAAAAATTTTTTATCCTTTAGGTGAATAGCGGTGGATTTAAAAAATAAATTAATACGATGAATATAAATGTAAAATTATTAAAACAAAATGATTACAAAAATCTGCAGAAAGCATATGAAATCAATGTAATTCGTAGATACAATGTACATACATGTATTATATTATTTTAATGTCACAGATTTCTATAGGAAAGTTGCAATTACTGAATATTGTTATGCGTCACGTTGTATAATATGATACAAGTTATAATTTATATGTATTATAATATTATTATATATTAATATATATATAAATATATCTACACATTGGACCAACGATCACGTTATACATATTATATAGATATAGGACATGAGTACTATGTTATAATGTATAAAACGTCTTAATACACCAAACCATAGTTATATTAAAACGCAGTAAATCGTTAACTGTGTACCAAGCTACAACAATGTATGCTTTAAATTGCACGCTGCAGAGCTGTCATGCGAAAATTATCACAATTCACAAGTCTAATCGTGACAAAAATTTCGAAAGTTGTATTAATAATATTGTTATAGCGTACATATTATATCCATTTCCCTGCACGTTGTTGACGGCGATTTTTCGATTGAATACAATCTACTAAATATGTACTATCGATATGATTGTTTAACGACTTAACTTATTCGTATAATATAAACAGACATGTAATACTGTATAATATTTGCGTGAATGGTGGAAAAAGGTAAATAGTGGTAAGATATTATGATATTATGTAAGTATTTATAAAACTCTATTTGTGCAGTAGCTATATTTTAGTATTAAATATTACCTTTCATGTGTATAACAAAATAGCCGCAATAATTAATCAATGTTGAACAGTCAAGGGTATGAAAAAATGTCGTTTTCGTAAAATAGAATATACAACCAATAAGTCTAAGTGAAAAAAAAAATTTATTTGTAATTTGAAATGTCATCATTCTAACGTGTGTTCAAATAAATAGTATATAATGTAATATAGGAAAAAAAATATTATTTATTAATTAGGTATATTAAAAATTATTTATCCATAATATATATATACATATTATATATTATATTATTATTTTATATATATTCTATAAATGTCTAATGACCATGTTAATTTTACAATATACACGTCATAGCAGGATCTTGGCTATTGCAACTGTGGCCGGTTGATGAGTACATTTTCCAAATAACGTGTTTTAGTCAATTTCAAACTTGAGGCTATTTCATATTATATCATGACTTTGCGAGACTGACCATTTTTTCTCTGGTGCATAAAATATAAGAATACATGTATAATATACACATATATAATATAATAATATTATATTAGTATTTTTTAAAACGACATTATATTATTCTGTAGACATTGGAAACAAAATCGTGACGAAAAACGTACGGCAAGATGGCACATTTATCAATCATCTATATTATGTAGCACCTATATATTTAATGTGATATAGAAATAATAAAAATATACAATAAATAACGTATGAGTGTATATCAACGATAAATACTATATTACTGTACACGCAGTAGACTATATATATATATATAGAGAGAGAGAATCGGTATCGTTTCACAGTTTGCCATACGAATGGAAAATTAATTAACCTGGTATACGCGTATTTCAAATCGGTAACGTTTCGCCGGCACATTATTATTATATGCCCATAACGCTGCAAATGTGTACCTATTTTAGTTGCGCGTGTATATTATATAGACACAATAATATTATGTTTTCCCCTCCCTCCCCCCCGCGGACGGTGGCAGCGACGGTCCATTAGTCACACGCCAAACAAAACGTTCCACAATTTCGTGTACACATATTATAAATGTACATGATATATATTTATACGCCTTATATGATATTCGGTTTTTTCCCTTCGACTTGTACACTCATCGGTACATACTTTTTTCATCAACGGACGACAATTGTGACGGCAACACTACACAAAGTAGGTACAGTGCGCGTATAATGCATATTATGATATTACGCTGCAGGTGTGTATACTGTGGAAACAAACTCAAAGGCCTGTAACCAGGATATTCTTGGTATATCTACCCATATAATATGGTATATATATATTAATATATTATGTATGTGGCGTTTCACGAGAATATATACGACGGCGATGATACTCTGGAAAATCATCGAGTACCGCCACCAGCGGGTAGTAATAATAATTATTATACTGGTGCGCATATTATAATAATAATAATGATAATAATACTTTTTTTTTCGTTCCTCCGACAATTATTTCCGTTTTTAATTTCTATTCGTCCGGAAAAAAAAACAAAAGATCCGATGGCCCGGGGGCCGAACGCCTTCGCTCGGAATTTTTAAATAGTCCTTTGGCTCTCTCGGGGCACTGATAGCGGCGTGGTGTGGGGGTGGGGGTGTACTCGAATCCGCCGCCGTCGCGAGGTTTGAGGCGAAAATTTCCCTATACATACACTGCACGCGGGCACGTCTCTCGTCAAAAACCCATTGTAGTCGTCATCGGAGAAGCATAGTATAGTAATAGTAGTTGTCAACAACGACGACTGTGCAGCGGCGGCGACTATAGAGTAGGTTGTAGGGGGGAAGAATGAAAAAAAAAAAGGATTGTTTGTCAAACGTCACGGGGATAAAACAATGACGTATATATATTTATGATTATTATTATTATTATTATTATTATTATTATTACTTTTGAAACGCACTGCTCTGTCCCATAGGACATTTGTCGAGTGGATTGTTCTCAAGACCGTACAGTGGCATGCCCTCTCGACCGGTCGCCCCGTGCGAGCCCTCCGGCGGCGGCACTGTCGCCACTGGTGCTCTCCTATATATAATAATATATAATATATAAATAAAGATATATGTATACACGCGGACGTGCTCTGACGAACGACAGCGATGACGACAATGACGACGATGACGACGACGACGACGACGATGAGGGGACGAGGTGATCGTGTGACAGCAGCTTCGCGTATAGCCCGTCGGACTGCTTCTAATGAGACGACTCTATACACGCAGACCGAGTCCTCCTCTTGTGTATATACACCGCTGCAGGCGCCGAGAGAGAAAGAGAGGGAGAGAGGAAGACAGAGACAGACAAACATAGATTGACGAAGTATATAATATTATTTTTATGATAATAATTAGAGTACGGATTTTTATGTTTTTTACATAATACATTTTATGAGGGCGCCTATAGAATATGCTGATCTAAGAGACGTGGTTAAGAAATTTGGACAAATTTATCACAAGAAAGTTTATTTTGCGTATAAAACAATATTTATTAGGATCGAATAAAAAATGTTAAGTATTTATCTGATTTGATAGTACATTGAAAAAAATTGTGTGCTGCATATTATTGTCATACTTTTATAGCTTTTACTATTATTTCTTCTTTTTTCTTTAAGAATTAAAAACATTCATTTATTTATTTATCAAAGAGTACCTGCAAATATATCTATACTATACGTATGCAGGTACTAATGCATCCATTGATAAAAAATAAATTTAAACATTTTTAGTTTGATTTTAATATCCTCTAGTCTATAATAAAAAAAAATGTTTTAATTTATTGCAAGTACTATTGGTATCGATTTTAGAACATTTCTACATTATTTAAAGTTTAATTAAACCTTATTATTAACTATTTTACATTTTTAAATTAAAATATTTTTTATATTTTAATTCAAGTACTTATATACTTCATTCCTATGCTATATAGAGGCACGAGAAACTAAAACAGAATGCACTTTGTTTATTTATTTATAATAATTAATCTTTTACATAAAATGGTAATTTTTAATTCTAATTTTTTTTATTGAAACAGGATATATTTTATTGAAATTCAAAGATATTTTAATTTATAGTATAGGTATATAATATTTGTACACACATCCAATAAGCTAAGATAAGAATTAGGTACTTCATTTATCAATCAAATTTAAATGTTTACACAAATAACAATTTATTAGTTAGGTATTCTATTAATCAACATTTTTAAAAATTTAAAGTTATATGATGAAAAATAATACATTTTTGTTTAAATTTGATTTTTCAAACAAGTAACTAGGCCAACTAGGGAGCATTATAGAGTATAGATTCATATGGTTTTGTGTCATTTTTGGATAGGTACAACATACGATATTATCGTAAATTGGCTATTTACGAACAAAAAAAAAAAAACTATTACGGTTTTATGCACGAACACACATCACAGTAGTTGTTATTCAACATTGAACATTTCGTTTATAGAAATCTAATACGGTTCATATAATAAAGCATTTTGTTGTGAGTAAAACGCGACGGAAGAAAAAAATTAGAATAGTAACAAATAAACACCGGCCGTACATATACAAGAATGACATCGTGTACAATCGTACCTAAATGCATATATATATATACATATGTACTATATATATGTTTAAGTTACATAGTTATATATTATTGTCATGGAATTAACTTATTTTGTCTAAATAGGTGTACTTTAATAACATTTAGAAAATGTTTGTCAATAAGTATAAAGTGTATATATACTCTGAGTAAAACAAAATTAATTTAAAAATAAATTGATTTTTATTCAAATAAAATCAACATAATTATTGTCTCTTAGTTTGACGTTTTATACTAAAATTATATGAGTTATTTTGTTTTCCTTTTATCTTAGCTACATCTTAGAAATAATATTAATTCAATCAATTATTGTATTAAATTTATCGATTTAATATCCACTACAATTTATTGAAATGTCAAGCATTTTAAATAGTAATATTATTAAAATTAAAATATTAGTATTTCAATATATTCTATGCTGATGAATAATTTAGTATATATATATATTATTCTTATTGTTCCTCTTGACAGATTATGTACCTAAAAACATTATTAACGTTTCGTTGTTGAATTATCATTTAGAAATGCACTTCGAATAATACACAATATAAATAAATAAATAAAAATTGATACGAATCGAATTATTATTTATATTTTTTAACTTAAAAAATTAATTGTCGTGTGAAATCGTTTATTAATAGTAATAGTAATAAAAAAAATCGTACGTATTGAAGAGTTTGTGTATGATTGTTTGTACTAAACGGTATTGTGAAGCGTCTGAACCTATATAATTGCGTGCGCGGTCATTTATTCATTCTAACGATTTCCTTGGACGAAATTTGTTCTGAGGTCACGGTAACTTACCGAAGGCAATAATAATCATTTTTCACATTTTCCATAACGATGTACGACAGGTATTTTGATACAGATATATACATACACGCGCCATTATGTGTCTAAAGTCTTTAAACGCTTTTTTTTGTCGCGACGATTTTTTAAAACTATTGTCTATTCTCATCGTGCAATACAGACATAATATTATGTGTATGTATACCGTAAATGTGTATATATGAATTTGACCTTTAGCCGAGCAAATAAGAGTTAATTACTCGATCCCTATACGCGTAGGTACCTACCGATCTATACACGTACGTGTATAGGCACACGCGTGTAAACGTCTATTGGAGTCTTGGCGCCTAGAAGTGAAACAAGGAGGAGAAAAAAAACAACAAAATCCAGTCTGTCATGGAAATAACGAGGAATCTCGTGAGTGACTTGCAAGTATGCCACTCCAGTTCGGTCACCGTCTGTTATTTATTTATTGTTAGGTGTCGTTATTAATGTCGCCTGTTTGGGTTTCTATTATTTCGACGTGTACCTACATATACTGTATATTATATAAAAATGATGATAATAATAATAAAAAACGCTATTGTCGTTTTTTAATTCCACCACATTGTGTCAACCGTTGGCATTCGTCGCCGTCCCCATCAGACAAGACAAACAGCAGCAATTAGTAGGTATATAGGTGCATATCGAACGCGTTTCACACGAATTGAATGGAATTAAAATTTTCAGTTACAGGAGGCAAAACCTTCGTAATAAATGTACCAACCATGTATAATGTGTATAGGTATCCTTACCCGTATACGCGTTCGAAATCGAGACGACGTGCGTCGACCTTCGGCTTATCGCGACGAAATCTTCACGGGCGATAATAATATAATGCACACTTAGAGGTACATACCATAATATAATATTATTATTGTTATTATGTACAACCACGTATTTAATAGGCGGATGACTTTGACTGTCAAAAATCGTTTTCGGGCCCATCGTTTGCCCATACCTATACATGAGCGTTTCGTCCTTTTCGTGTACGATGTATATATTTTTTATTTTCGATCGAGCGCGATTTGAATTTTCCTCGTTCCCACTATACAGTCGCGTAAACAGCGATTTAACAGTCACTTACTATTAATTATTGTCATCATCGCCGGTACACAAATCATAATATTAATAACACTAATAATAATAATTAATTCACGAAACGTTTCCCAATCTCGGTGAGACGGATACATAATTTTTTTCCTTAACGCATTTGACCTTGCGGTTTAATATCTTACGAATTGCGTTCAATAAATTATATATATGTTATTAAATTATAGCATGTTAATTTAAATATAAGCTCTAACCATAATCGTAGGATGTTCGAAATAGTGTATAATATATGCACGTCTGTCGTCTAACATAGAAGTATCTTGTCAAAATGAATTTGCAGCGTACAATATTGTGTTCTAAATACGTAATGTTGTCGGTTATAGGTACTACTTGTACTATGTGTTTATCAGAAAACTCTCGGTCCTGGTATAATACATAATCTATTAATATTATTAACTGTAATAATGTATTTTTTTAAAATTGATAATTATAATCTCGATCGTAGCTGAATAAATAACAATATCGGATGTGATGAAATTAAAAATTATTTGAAAGTGAAGGCAAGAAACGGAAGTAACTTTAAAATGTGATAAATAGGTAAACAGCCCATTGCAACATTGCTTTATAAGAAAATATAATATTTTTTCACTCAAACTGAATTAAATGGCAAATTTAACAATGACAGAGCAACTAGACTTTGAATTTTTGGATTACGTCGAGAACATAATGATGCAAGAAAGACAATATGTTATAATAAGCAATCGTGACATAGCAATTTCGCTCCCAATAATTTAGCTAGAAGTAGAAACTGGTTCAACCATCAACAGTCATTCATACACAGTGAGCTTAATACACTAGTTTAAATTACCACGGAGATAAACACTAGACAGATCATAAAAATGCAGTTATTAATCCAAACCCACACAAAATCGAAGTATTTTAGTGTGTTATTAAATAAAATGCAAACTAATGATGCTTCTATTTTTCTCACTATAGGTATTAGGTAGTTTCAAGCAGAGTGATGGTGTTTCTTACATCCAATAATACCTAAGAATTTAATATTAAAAGAATATCTTTAAATAGTCTAAGACCATTGACATTTTTATAGTAGATAAAAACTATTGGACCACAATGAGTGCTCAATTTGAGCACGATATGTCTATAAATAGTATTATACGCCAATTTACAATTTATCAATATACTATACATTATTTAATTAATAATTAATACATTTATGTATTTACACACAATGTACCTATCATCCAAATAAGACGATTTAATGTGCCAAATTATTGTTATATAATCTGAGTATATATTATATATGTACATATTATTAGATTAAATCAACATTTTAAATAATATTATATATTAACTAATATTTTATATATTTCAAACATATTTTTATAATGACAATACAGCGCCAAATAGACACATGTTTGTTCACTTTTCTAGAAAAATAAAAAAATAATAATTTGTGTAAAGGTACATGTTTTGTGTACTAAAATAAAAAGTTATTTAGTGAAAAATGGATATAAATTAATTAATAATCAAAAAACGTTTGTAGTGGAATTGAAATTATTTTATTATTAATATATTCGCTCAGTATTTTTTTATTTTTTTTTTTTGTAAAGGGGAAAATATTGATGAACAGTGACCACCATAAAAAAAATATCTCTAGTAACACCATATAGAGCTTTGCTGACATATAATTCATGTGCGTATTATTAATATTGCATTAGAGTTTTTATTAACAATTTTAATTTGATTTTGTTTGGTAATCAATTTACTTTTTTATTGTTGTTTTTATTTTTTATGCGAACAGTCAAAAGTAAATTAAACATGCCATTAAAACAATGTGGATGAATTAAATGTGTTTCTTTGATTATAATTCATTTTACATTATATTTTTTAAATGTTGAACCTGATAAGTACTATACTGATTGTTTATCTAAATTATTATATTGGAGATTTAATATTATCCAAATAATGAGACTTTACTAAATGTCTATTTATTATGCTATTCTTTTTTGAGTAGAAGAAGTAGAATATGATTTTAATTTTGTTTGATATTCGTGAGGGAATTATTATTTTATTTTTACACAATTTTTTAAGCTAATTTACTTATAAGTTATGATATGATTTACGTCAATACATTTTTAAATAACACCAAACACTTAAAAAAGTATAGTTTAGGTCAATAGAAAATTTTATAAAAAATATTTTGTACTAATTTGCAACGTTCATTATTTGAACGCTTTAAGTATACCAATTTGTCAAATACAATTGTATTTGAGGGTCACGTTCGACGATTGTATTTTTTTTTTTTTATTATTATTATTATTATTATTATTATCATTTTTTTTTGTCACAGCTTGGCCCTTTGCAGTAACGACAAACAAATTGTATTTTTATGCCAGCCAATCCCACGTCACACTTCGCATACGCAATGGCTGATTAATTCTGGGGGAAAATATATAATTTTCCGTAATTAAGTTTTTTTCATCCTATAGTATCCAGAACACACGTTCGCTTTTGCTGTTTTCCTTTTGTCTGGGCCACACATACAAGAACGGGTAGTGGAAAAAAATTAAAATTCTCTGACCCTTCTTCCACGTAGCGTGTCGTTTTGTCCTATACACACATACATATACACATTTACAAAAACACACACGCACACACGCTTATATATATATATATAAACAAACAGAAAATATTAATAATAACCCTCGTTACGTCCTATACTTGGACCACGTCGGTAACAGAAAAAAATTACATTTGCAGTCCGAAAAGAGAGGGTCAAAAAAAGAATATAAATGAATACTTTTGCGAAAATATCTTTGGGTGGCTACTGAGAGATGCCACGCGTGTGTTCCGTTCCTCTAAGGATTTTTTCCGTCCCAACCCTTCCAGGTATTCATAAAACAAACGGAATGTAAATTTCCACATTGTTTTCTGTGGGTAAAAGGTTTTCCTTTGTACGCAATATACGTATTACCCAAGCTTTGTGTTTGTACAAAATGTATTTGTTTTTTTTCTTTTTGTTCCTGTGGAAAAAATTAATTTAATTAATTACGACGGTGTTGGTGTATTTTTTCTCTCTCACACTCTCTTTCGCTTTCTCTCGCTATATCCATAAGTATAGAATGTTTAACGAGAAGTTTGTGAAAGGGACGATTAATGTTGCTTTTCAAATCCCTTGAACCGAAAATATCCAAAATTTACGATACTAACGGTCAAGATGGACCGTACACCACTTATCACTGAATAGGTGTCGATTTAGATTTACCCCTTAAAACAAGTGTTACGGCTATTATAATATTTTCTAGCCTCAAATTTAGGTATATGTAGTACAGCTATACGTATACAAATCACCATCCAATATTTTGTTTTATATTTTAGACTTCAGAGTCTCCAATCATCGACAATACAATTATTGATAATAATATGATTATAATTATTTATTGATTAATTTAGAATACACGTATAGGTGTCAATACAGAATTTATTGTGAGTTTCGAGGAAATACAAATTACTAAAAAACATATTTTAATGACTTAATAAAATTGCTTAAATTTAAAATATATATTTAATATTTAAACACAACGATCATACATGGGTAGATACACTTAGTTTCATCAAGCGTTTAATTTCCAACAAATTTTAATATGTTTTCGTTATTATTATAATAAGATGTAAAAAACGTGACGGTATCATATGAAATGCAAAAAATCTATTTATAAAATAGTTTAATATTAATTTGCTTTAATAATAGGTATGTTTTAGTATGTATGGTATAATTTGCGTAAATAAATAATCACGTCTGTTTATAGGATTAAATCAGCTACATAATATTATGTTTAATTACTACGTGAAAATTATAATATTTAATTCACTTATCTTGATGATGATGCATCCATCATATACATTATTATTGCACTGGAATCATAAAATATCTGTGTACCGAGAAATCTTAAGCAATATCGTCTCCGATCGTTTTCTCGATCACCACGTCATCACCTGCGCGTCGCAAAAAGACAATACCGCGTCATCTGAATACAGCTAGACCAGTTATGTAGGTATTGCACTTGATGACCATCCTGCAAAAACAATACCTATATATATATATATATATTATAATTTATAGGTTTAAATCTATGCGCTTGTTTGTCGAGGTTTTTGCCGCGTGAAAAGTCGTAGATTAGTTTACGGGAGCGCACAATTTGGCCTTTCGATATACACGCCAAGTCGCCAACAACACTCGCGACGTACGGTTATAACTATTTATATATATACCTGAACGTTTAAACAACGTGCCCCCCATTATCGACCCACCCGCGGTTGTCGACCACTTCTGGCGTACCATAATATATACGTATATACATTACGCGTAAATTCCGTTATTAATTCGACCGGAGCGCGAGACGGCTTCCTTATACATAGAACGTTTTTGCCATCCACGCTATGTTATTAATATATATATATATATACATTTACAAAGAGCGTCAACCGTCTTGGGATCTATTAATTGCTATTAGTTAATATAAATGATCTTCGGACCCGCCCGCACCACCGGAACAGCGGTCACCCGTCGTCCTGTACAAACTCACACACACACACACACACACACATATATATATATATAGTATACTCGTATATAATTAGTGGCGCTGCAGCGGACGGGGTTAAGCCACGAGGGTAATCTCGGTGGCAAAGGGTGTGTGCGCGAAATTAACCCTTCACTCTATATTAAGCTTATGTATGTATGATTGTGTGTGTGTGTGTTGGTGTGATGTGTGTATATATTATAGCCTTGTACTGCGACCACCGTTTTCTGACCTGCAGGTCTAGCGATGTGGTCCGGTAGGTTAATGAAAAAAAAACCTATTAAGCCCAATATTGTAATTCCACACAACATCATAAACAGCATTTTTTTCCCCCATTGAAGAAAATAATATTTAAAAGAAAAAGTTTTTTAGTAAAAGTTATTCAGTTGTACAAGTCTCAAGTATACCAGTGAAGTCCATGAACTACACAAGCATTTAATTACATTTTATTTTTTAATTAGCTATTGATGTTACAATGATGTGTTATTTTTTAATAATTAACTTTTTGTATCATTTTTTGGTCCAGTTTTATTAATCAATTATCAACTCTAAAAGTAGTGTTTCTGGTAGCAAATTGGATTTATAGATGATATACTTTTGAATTCAAAAACGATTAACCGTCAGACTTGAAATTTTCACTAAGTATTTGTATTAATATTCTATAGATATTATTTAAAGTTCAAAGGAATTCGGCGTTTTTTAGCAAATTTGAAATGTTCAATCTTTTAGTTTTTTTTTCGATTTATGTTGAGAATATATTTTTTAGTATCTCGGAGTAAAAAAGATCAGAAATGTAATTTAAAGTTCAACATAGGTTGTTTTAAATACAGTAGTTGTTGATATTGCCCAGCGTCTACAACACTGATCTTCTTCTCCCCCAACCATAACTTTAAACTAGCGCATACCAATCAGTGAACGGACTGAAATATCTGTGGTTAACATATTAATGAAGTCGATAAGTAATAAGTCCTTATGGAGAATATATCTAGGTCTTTTGCATTTTATATATTACGGAGTTAATCTGGTTAGTGATGAGTACAAAATATAGATTAGAAAAAAGTACATTTACTTAGATGGTTTGCGGTAACATAATGAACTTTGTATACGATATGGGTTAATCGTAGGAAATAATCACAAGAACGTCAAAATAAACATTTTAAAATCTTTGTAAACAAAGTGCAGTGTGATTACTAATTGTATAACGTACTACACGGTTCGTTAGTAAAAATCAACATAATTGTTTTTTATTGTTATTATGGTTTGGCTATATATATTCGGTAAGCGTGTGTTTTCACCGTTGCATCAGACGAGACGACCGCAACAGCAACAGCAGTAATAGCGCAGTCGCGGTAAAAAGTCTTCCGAAGAATTTCACCGTAAATCAACCGTCGAGTAAAATATTTACAACGGTTGTTGTTCGCGGGATACGTTGACTGTGTATGACGTGAAAAACTATCGAAATTCTGCGGACTTCGCTACAGATGTATAGTCCGAATGTGTGGGTTCGGGTTTTATATGGAATGGGCGGTAGGGATGTAAAACCCGTCGTCCCGCCGACGGGAAAACAATATGATTCTTGCAGGGCAGGTAAATATATATGTTTATAGTACGTGTGGCAGGGAAGACGCAGCTTCGGAGACGTAGACGTGACGGATGACCGCCGTTTTGCAGTTTGTACATATACGTCGACGGGAGGACGCGCGGAGGTCCGCAGCAACTTTTACGGTTCTTTTTACCCGGTCGCGGGGGCGGAAATCAAACTTCGCGTTCGGTCCGGTCGAGCGACCGCGAACGTTGTCGCGATTAATCGCTCATAGTTTACAAACTAACTTTGCGCGATGCACACGGTAAAACTCGGCGGCGTCTGTCTTATATAGTACAATGTCCGCGTACAGGACATACAGGTATAATGCGCAGTGTTATAGGTATCTATACGCGTGTTGTTCTGTCCTACGGTCATTTGCGGACCGAAACGCTGTTGTGCCGCGGGACGATAACGTCGCGCGCGTGTGTACCTAGCTACCGTGAACGCGCACATACTTTTGTTCCGAAAACCATTTCGCGCCGTAAAACACGTCGTTGATTAAACGACCCTTCCGGCGGGCGGAGCGGGTCAAAGGCGGCGTGCACGGTCCGTGGATCCCGAAGAACAATTCCGAATTACTCACCGGCCGGCGTCGCGCGTGCATGCTTATATGTATGTATGTGTGTATATACGTATTCTTTTCGCGTCCGGCTCTTCGCCCGAAACTTTGCGAACAGAGACCGAAAGGGGCTGAATAAATATATATTATATTGGTGCGAGTGTGTAATGGTACAATACGCGCGCACCGACCGTTGCCGGGTCATTAAGCCGCCGCCGCCGCCGCCGCCGCCGCCGTCGGTCCACCTGCTAATATAACGCCGTCGCCGTTCGTGTTTACCCTTTTTCCCATTGTCGTCGGCTCAATGCTGCTCGTGTGTATACTTGAGAACGCGTACAATTCGTATAATAACAGCAGCAGCAGCAACAACAACAACAACAACAGCGGCAACGGCAACGGCAATATAATAATATAATATACATAATATAAAAACCCCGAATGGTGCGCGCATGTATATGATATAAAACGACCGCTTTAAGGTTAATAAAACACGCCGAGGCCTTTTTATTGCCCCGCTCCATTCGATTGTACTCTCGCAGCAAACCTATACGTTATTACGTGTTGTGTGTGTGTGTGTGTGTGTGTGTAGCGGGGCACTGCCGGACTGTATCAATCATCGGCGACCTTTTCGGCCCCGCCGCCGGCGCCAGCGGTCCTGTGCAAGTGGACCCAAGAGGTGTATAAATTAACCTCGCGGCGTCTATCCTTTTCGCCCCCACCACCACGCCGTTTGACCGACCGGTCGTCGTCCTTTATTCGAACGCCACCGCCGCCGTCCGATATTGAAATCCACTTGCCGTGATTATACGCGTGGCGCGTGTTTCTACCCCGATTTGCAGCTTTTGTGTATAATACGTCTTAATACACTGCCCGTAATACAATAATATAGTGTCGTTATTATCCAATAACATAGGTATTAGACGTTAATATCATTATTGTGCGTACCGCCGGAGAAGTTTTTCGTTTCATAAAACTGACCCGAAATCACGTTCCCTTACGACTTAGAGGCGTTTTTGAAAGATTATATTATATATTATTCTATTGACGCACGATAATAATATATGTATAGACTCTCGCCTCTCGGGTATAATATATGAATTATATAAACGAAACATATTATTGTTATCGTACAACAGATACCGTTATAAAGTCGGTATTGTTACAAAATTAAGTGTGTAACTATGAATGGCAAACGTCGAGGTATTATGTGCCTGTAGTATAGAAAATCAACCAGTTGCTTAGAATTTTTTAGCACCTACACACACACACACACACACACACACACACACACACACACACACACACACACACACACACACACACATATACATGTTTCTATTATGTTTTATTAGTTATAAGTTTATAACTATACATAGATTTTTGTTTCAAAATATGATAATCATTGTATATTATTTCTTGTTTTTATAACTCTTAATATAGGTATAGGACGGGAATATTATTATTTAATTGAATGAAAAACATATTTTGGTTTTGTCGATTCCTTTATTGTTTTCTGTAACGATAATATTTTTTATATACTTAAATGTAGAGATGAGCGTATATTAAGCAATTGTATACATGAAATTGATTTTTGACGAGATTATAATTATCAGGCGTGCAGTATACTCACGAATGCCGTGGCACAAGCGAGGTGCGCAGGTGATGTATAGAGTTTCAAATAATACCTTTGGGTCCTGGGGTTTACGACCCTTGTCTCGGATGAAGGCAATAAAAATTTATCTAACGAAGATTAAAAAGGCAAGCGATACATTAAAAGTTTGTTCTTATTGTTGATGTGCAGAAAAAAAATGGAAAGTTTTTATTTTTATTCCGAGCATTTGCTCTTGTTGATCGAATACATCATTCTTGATCTCATATTTATCACCACGTATACGTATAAACGGAGTCGCCTTATACTCCGCCTCCGCCGTTCTCTTTCGCTCTCTCTCTATTTCTCATTCAGTCTTTCACACTCTCTCTCTTTCTCTCTCTCTCTCTCTCTCTATATATATATATACTCTTGTTTTTCTGCCCGGGGATTAAACCCCGGGCGTGTTTCCATTTCGGAGATTAAAGAAATTTTATTTATGACTAGGTGCGAGTGAAACGGAGCGGCGGTGGTATAGTGGCGGCTGCAGCTACTACTCCGGCGGCAGCGCCGTGCCGAAAGGTAAAAGTAGAGAGATGGGCATAAGGGTCGTTTATAAATGTTTTTTTCCCTCCTTTCTCTTTTTTTCCAGCTATCTCCGTGTCTTTCGCGCCCCCGTCATTATTATTATTGCTGTATCAGAAATGTGCTCTAGTTGTATATGTGCAATATGTATATATATATTAACCTTGCTCAAAAAATGGATGGGACGGTGGTCATGATGATGTGCGGAGGAGGTCGGCAGGGGCGCTTGTGGAAAATATATCGCTTTTCGTGCACTGCAGAGACGGCACCGCTCGCTTACGAAAAATGGCTCTATTGTCGTCCTCTTAAGAGTTTCTCTGAATAAATTATGACCGAAAACACAAGCGGACTAACAGGGTATTGTTATTCACGTATAAATTTGTTTTTTTTTATTTCGTTTGTTTTTTCATTTTTTTTACCCGGAATATGCGGAAAACTGTATTTTGTATCGGAAATGAAACCGGGACATTCGAAACGCTTCCAAAGACGCCCAAGTACGTTATGTTAAATTCAAGTGTATAATAGAAAGACTAGAAAGAGAGAAAAGTTTTTTGTTTTCTCCCCGGTGTTTCGTTTGAAAATTGTATGCGGAATAATAAATTGTTGAAAAATCGATGTTCATGGTACTTTATTTATTTTTAGCATATAAATATTTTATATACTTTATTTATTAAATAATATTTTGTATTAGTGTGGCACTTATCTATAGCAATGGAAAAAACAAGAATATAGAAAAATCGAAGAATCAATTTTTGTTTCATTAGCTTATTTTTCTTGTTGTTCGTATTTCAAGCTCATCTTATTCAAAATGGACATATTATATTTTATCAATTTATATATATACATATTCGATTAATACTGATAACATGTTGGACATATAATATACATATTTATACGAGCGAAAATTAGTTAAACATCATATTCAATCGATGATAATTAATTGTCTATTAACAATAAATGTTTTATACTACCTATATACTGTAAAAATATAAAAAATGTATTATTTTTCATAAAAACAAATAATTTTAAAGTACCAAAAAATATTTTCAAAAGTTATAAATTGCAATGAAAAATAAATGATAATTTACTAGAATATGAATGATGAATTAATGAAATTTCTGATTGGTTATTTTAAATATTTTGTACTATGATTCGTGTAAATATATACGACTTTTTGCATTACATTATAGATATATTTTTGTCTTCGTATTGTCTCAAAAATAGCTAAGAAATGAAGGATAAAATAATGATTGTATGAGTAATTTCCAATCTATTACATGTAGTGTTCATGTGTTATATATAATTATTTAAAATACCTACTATTAATTATAAACCTATGGTTTTTTAAATAAAGTATTAGATAAACAATCGTAGTTGCACAGTTGTAGAACAAATATATACTTTTATATCTTTTGATCTAATTTTAATCTAAAAATTAAATACAAGATTCAAGTACGCGGTTGTTAAGCAGATGTCCTATCTTCGCTTACTTGACTTGTTATGTAACAATATATTATATAAAATGATAAATTACACCATCCCTACGATTTTATTAAATAACGCGTTTAGGTTGTTTTTTAAATTTTATAAAAAACGAGACTCAAGTACTTAGCAAATATTTCATAGAAAGATTACGATTTTTTCTTAGCAGTTTTAATGCATATGTTCCGAAAAAATTTGATTTAATGAAAAAATTAATTATATTGTTGTAAAACCACACTTAATAAATATATCTATTGTACTATACTGCAGATTTATTAGTATCCGTTAAACGATCTTGAAGTACCTTATCGTGCTTATATAGCCAATATTTCACACGTCTCATTGATAAAACGAATACGTTTGTAAGTAGTAGAATTCGTATAATTGCTGAAACTCTTAAAAAATAATTAAGATTACTGTGGTAATTAGATATATTATTATGTGATATATACAACGACCTGCAAGTAATAACGAGAAAATAATATCTAAGTATCTACTATAATAATTATATTACGATAACATAATTTTGTTTGTACCTTTTGTACACATGTATACTAGCATACCGATTGGTTTAACTGTAACGAAATTCCATCATCCTAATATTTTGTAAACATAATAATATTGTAATACTCATGTGGATTTTACGATCACAATTTATTATGTTATATATAATAATATAATACGCACGTTATTTCTAATTTTTATGAAGACGACTATTGAGTATTTGCTAATATTTATTTCGTTATTAAGATGTGTTATAAGTGAAACGGCAAGTTACTAAATTTAACACATTTAAAATCCTATTCAGTAATTATTTTCATTAAACCTGATATATTAATATAATACAAATATACCTAACTAGTAGAACAAATAAACTGCGGAAGGAAACAATAATTTATACAGATTGACATAAAATCCGTTCTTGTTTATACAACATTATTAGAAATACAGTAGGTGGGTATTATAGGTATGTTTATATTATAAATTATATTTCTATAGTGAATCGTTCGTAATTTTAATTTTAATGGATTACAGTTGGATCGCGGTTACACGGGGTTTTTTTTTATCGGAATGGTTAAGTATTTAATATTTATCTATAGATATATTACACTTAAGAGTTTAAGAACCAGTTTAGTCACGCGATAACCAGGTAAATGTCTGAACGGATTTATAAGATGCTTCTTTATATTATAATATTTATACACGCTGGAGAATCGGATGTACAGAGTGCAGCCAAGTAATATTATTATAAAGCTGCTACAATGGAACTATCTAATACCATCTTCACGTTCGATGTCAGTTTAAGAATCTAAGAATCTCTGTGCTATGCCAAAATCAAACAGATTTAGCATAGATGTGCGGCATGTTATAGATTAACAATATTATTCATAATAAAAATAAAATAACTATCGTGACGAAAACTTTGCAGAATATTCTATTTTGGTAAAGCGAACGTTTGAATATTCTTCGTGCGAATACGTATACTGCATAAGTGTACTTCAATATACTACGATGTTACCTCTATTCAAATACATCCTTTACGGTGTCATAGCATTACAATGAATCTCATTTCACAGTTTACCTTACTGGCTAGACATACTTTTTTTTATATATTTATATTTATTGTTTAAATTAAAAAGTAAATTATAATTTATACCAATTACATGCAATGAATTTCGTTTATATTATATTGTTCGTTTCATGTGTGTTTATTGTAAATATTAAACAATGTATAGATAGTAAGTACAGAAAGTTGGTGTAATATATATTAGACCATTCTAAAATGTCAGCGTTAGTTAGAAAAGTTTAAGAAATATTTCCAGTCAACAGCGAAAAAGGTTAGTACAACTATGCGAATAGGTTGTAGACCTATAATGCTTGGGCGATTTAAACTCGAGTACATTCTGGTACATATTTATATGCTATAGGATAACCCATACGAAAAAATGTCTGGTCGTTACCAAAATTGCCTTTTTTTTTATCCCTGTAAAATAAAGTGCCAGTGGATACAAGAAAATTTAACTTTTAATGGGTCACTAAAATTATCAATAAGTTTAGGTATGTTTTATAAATTATAATACGGAATTAATTGTATTGAGGAATATTATAATGAAATGGCGATTAAAAAAAAAAAAAAAATATATACTAGTTAAATCATAGCATTAAAATTATTAATGATAGTAATTTTATTATTTGGTAATTTATATTCATAAGTATTTTTCATAGGTATACTTAATTATATTTCATGGTCAATGAAATAACTTGCAATAGCCCAAAAATATAATTACCAACAAAATATTTTAATTTTTGTATTATATACGTATATTATCATGATATTTAATTATTTATTTATGAGTAATGTTTTATATTTTTGATTGGAATACTTATAGTTTTAAATATATTTAAAAATTGTATTTTTTTTTGTTACAATGTATAAGTCTACTTACTAGACGATTTTATGTATTAGTATTATTTATAAACGACTTCGCTTAAATTAAATATTTTATTTAATTATAAAATAATGTATAAATATATAATCGTTAAAAATAATTTAATTACAACATTCATTGGTGTTATGAAATAGCTGTATTAGTGTGTTATCAGAGAAATTGAAAAACGTTTCAAATGATCTTTAACATATTTTTGATACTCAATTGTAATAAAAAGTTATTTTAATTTAGTTAATTATTAAATAATTTTAAGAATAACACTTGATTCACCTGAATTTTCGAGACTAATCGACCACATCTAAAATGTTTCAATAAAAAAATAAAAAAATGCAATATAGTTTATAATGTATACAACGACTACAACATATTATATTATGAACATGTATACCCTTGAAATTACATAGATTCTTCTGTACAAGAAAGACATTAAAATATAATTTTTCCCTATTTATATGATGTTATATAGGTATTCGTCTGCTATTATATTTACTACAGATTGATAATTACGATAAGCAACTTTTGGGGATCAATTATTCTGAAGATAAATTGAATAGATGGAAACTGTATTTCTTACATCATTTTAAAAACGTAGCTACCTGTATATACTGTAAGTACTTAATGAGTTTTGTTTGGCGTTAGCGTTATATGATAAAATAATTAAGTTTCTATTATAATACCCCATTATCTTAAATATAACTTCCGGATCGATTTTTACCGACTTCTTTCGTCCATCAACAATCAACAATTAATGAAAACAGACAACTGTAGTTTATTAAATATTTAACGGAACATTTGGTGGTATCTGCTACACAATTGATTTGCATCTTTACGATATGCATGGTAATACAATATACTTTATATTGATAACATATACGCAACTATATACTGTAATATTTAAATTAGTACTGAAAGTAAATTATATTCATTTTTGATCTCTGTGTTACAAAATTATATAGGTATAATAAATTAAAATAAAATATCTTTTTATATAATAATGTTAAAGACTATTCTTTCAATTTAAAACAACGATGTTACATATTTTTTATATTATTTATAAAATATGTATCAAAATTATTAATGAAATATTACGTACAATTAAAAATTAAAAATATACATAAAAACTAATTCGTATATATACTGTTTAAAATTCTAAAGTGAATATTGTTTAAAAAAAATTTCAGATATCTGCGATAATATCAGAATATTATATATATATTTTTTCTGATAGTATAAAATATTATAATCACTAAATTAAAAATAACGTGTGTATATTATAGGTACACAATCATTGACATAATTATCACGTCTATAGAGAAGGGATATATTTTAACTGCATTATTGAAGAAAAAAGGGGTGAGCAACCCCTTTATAATAGACGTAAAAAATATAATATAAAGTATATAGTCTGATGTTGTGTTGATGGATAATATACTTACTATAATAAATGTAACCCAAATTTAAACTATAATTTTGATAGAATGTTAGAAGTTTAATTATATTGTCCAATGACTTTTGATGGCATGGACTTTGTTCAATATATAAATATAATATTAATTAAATGTACAATTATATCAACATGCAAATATTACAAACTATTAATTCTGTATCAATATACGAGTATCTCTTATTGTATATAGTTGTTATTAATATAAAAAAGATAGGTTAGGTTGGAATTATATGTAAGATATGTGCTAATTATGCTCAGTACGTGCCACCATTGTTATCGGAGCGCACCGATAAAATAGTTTTAACAGGCTTGTCGAAAAAATCAGAATATCAATACGACAGATCGTATAGAAAAAACACTCAAACCCTGGAAGAAATTAGGTATAAGATATACCTTCATATAAAATATAATAATATTTTAGAAAAAAATTTGAAGAAAAAAATAGTATAGTTTAAAAATGAAGATACTATATAATAAATAATTATAGGTGTTTCTAATAGGTACGAATTATATGTAGATTATCGAATCTGAGAATAATAAAATGCAGATAAAAGTAATATATAGTCATAATACTCTGGACGTTTGGTAACTCTTGTGATATATCTATAATATTATGCTAAACAAGTGTTGCTTAAATATTGTAATTTATGGTTCTCAATAACGACGTTAAGTCATGGAGGGCAGACAGACTGGCTTGGATTAAAGCATAATCGGTATGAAGAGTACTGCTGTATGTATGGCTACAGAATAGTGATTGACCACGGATTTAGTATGGGCTCGTCCTACGATGTATTATTTTTTGGATAGTATTTCATTTTCAATAAATCATAAATATTATTTTTATTATTACTGTTTTTTTTTTAAATTAAGTACAAGTGATAATAGTTGGTACTGATAGATTACATACATTGTATCTGTACCTAACTTAAACTGTGGTTTCGTATAGACTGTTGTCGTTTAATTGAAATCAATCGAACTGAATAATAGTACACTGAGACATACGATTTTTAATTTATTATGTACGAATTTAAAACAAAATAAACACCGTTTAATTTTATATTTAATTTTTTATTTAAATATGTCCAATTTTATCATTACTTAATTTAATTTGAATAAAGATGAGTTTTTGTATATTTTTTGAAAAATGTAAAAAGTTTGTACAATAATAATTTATAACTCAAATTAAACATTAAACAAATATTTTCAAAAATAACTGTATGGCAAAACAGGGCAATCGAATTTATTTCACAGCTTATTCGCACACCGTAGTTCGCAGGACACAATCCGGGTCCGGGGGCAGAATCTGTTTTGCCGGAAACCAATAGTTTACAATAATTTAAATACGCAGTACCTATTGCTGCACTATCGCGGATATATTGTACATATATTTTTTTATTCGTCTGACGAACATAGCTCATCATCGCGTGTTCGATGGCAATCATTGTATAATAATATGAATTTGATATTGTAGCTGAGGCGGCGGATCTATGCCGGAACTCGCTTTTGTAATCCAATGACCCTTTTTATGTAACGTCTTCTCGTTACATTCGCTTTTTCCCTCCCTCTCCCCCCAATTTACACACATACACACACACACACACACACCCACATCCACACCGCGTCACTCCAACACACCGCCATCATCCGGGGACCCGTATACATATATGTGTGCAATGTGTATATGTGTGTATATGCCCGAGCGACGGCGGCGTTCGAATTGAATTCGCTCGAGTGCGAAAAGCTCTGTCTCGTGCATTTTACAACTGTTGTTATTATCATTTAATTAAAATCCTCCGAACTCTGTTCCTTCGTCTGTTTGACACACACGCACGCACGCACGCACACGCGAATACTTATACACACATATTATTATATATGAGCGCGCGCGCGCGTGCGTGTGTGCGCAGTAAAACCTTTTGGGTCGTGAGAAGAGGAACTCGCGGGGAAACGTCGACGCGTGAGATCGTATATATATATATATATATATATATATATATATATATATATATATATATATATATATTTATATCATATATAATAATATACGCGAAAACCTAACTGCGAATCCAACTGCTCTTGACGTTATCGAATATCGTGGTGGATCCGCCTCCGACCTGACGCACGCACTCCCACACACACACACACATACACATATATACATATATTTAATGATATTATATAATAATTATTTATTTTATACTTGTATACATAAGACGTATATGTATATAGGTATAGGTCCAAAAAGTTTGTCGTACGATTAAAACTATACGGATTTAGTTACCTATAACATTTTAATAATATATGGCAAGATCAAAAAAAAATGCAACTTTGTGCGTTATGTTCAAGGCTGGAATAACGAATATTACGCCTAGAGCGATGATTTTATCTGCACCCCACTACTTAACTTACACCCTCTAAATTCCTATTTTTTTTTATAAATATGCGTTCACTGGGCACTTATATTTGTGTGGTACATTACACATATAAATGCTCAGTGTTCACAGTATTGATATGAGTTTATGAAATGAAGGTACTTAATATTAGTTTGCATTACTCAAAAGAATATATAGTTGTGTAATAGATAAATTACAAATATAAGTAAGCATACAAATACAAATTAACAATAAATGAAAATGTATTTTTGTTTTAATATTTGTAATAAATTTTGCAGTTTCATTAAATCTGAAATCTGAATATCCTGCAGAATCATCATAACAAGCATCATCGTTTTAACTTTTGTTATACCTTCAACTCGTTGGCGTAAAACCACACTTTTCGCCAAAATTGAGTGATGAAAAAAAACTAAATGATTAAATTTTATGAAATATATTATTTATTATATTATGTATAACATTTATTAATATATTAATATATTATAAAACATAAAACCGACATGGATACAATTGTGTAAACTATTCATGAACAAGTCACTTTTATAATTTTAAATCTGTCATTTTAAAATTAAAATGTTGATTTAGGTAAGTATCTAATGCATATTTATTATTTTATTATTCATCTGTATTGTATGTGTTTATAGAATATGTAGTAAAAAATAGGGGATAGTGTTGTATCATCAAACAGTAAAATTTCGGTGGTCAAGGTATAATCTGACTACGCTGATTTAGCCATTCGGCTATAATATTTATGTATACTGTTTGTATACGTTTATTTAGTTCTGCAAATTGTGTTATCGAACACGTGTATGGGATGCTGTTTTATATTTTGATTGACTCAGCCTATTCCTAAACTAACAGTATACGTACACAATTATACATAATATTATATGTATACATGATGAGCTGACGATGTTTATACAATAAGGAATACATTTTATTACCGTATAATAGAAGCGCGCACACACATTCATATAAATTTATATTGAGTAGCAGTCGTCGACAACAACGACGTTTTGACGAAAAAAAGAAATGTGGCAATCGATGTAAAAACCGGGCCACATAGTTGCGCATGTCGCGGGTTTCGACCCACCCTCTCCTCCAGACACGATACCGAGTCACACTGCTTCCTCCTCCGGCGTCGACCATCCATCCGTCCGTTTATCTGACCCGTTCGCACAATCGACGACGATTTTTTATGTTGTGACAGCGATTAGTGCATATTATTTCATTATTCACAGTACATATTATATATGTATTATAGTATAATGTAATACAAAGCGTTTACTAAGTTTGGAAACTCTTAATTACTGTATGCATATTTTAATACCTACACGGAGCTATAACAGATGACACTGCTGCACATTTATAATGTAAAACATTTAATAACTTCAATAATTATGCTGTATTATTGTTTATCAGTTCCAATCATTAGTCTATACTGATCGTTTGCATAATAATTATTCAACACTTTGTACGTGTATTGTATTGCAGTTTGAAAATTTCCGTCAGATCAATATATATAATATGTTTTTTGATATGTGTCATTATACTTATATGTTATATTTTAATATATATTTTACATCTATAGAGCTGATTTAGCACTACATTATACGTATATGATATGAACGGTCTAGCGCGTGATACAAAATCAAAATAATATTTTTATCTTATAATGACGTACTTAAACTTATTTATACATATATATATATATATATATATACACAAACATGGGTATAAAAGGTAGATTTTTAAAATCTATACTGTTGGGATTACCAATTTTTTTTTCTTCAGTGAGCTATGCAATAATAAAATGTTACATTAGTGCACACCACTAATAATACTAATAAGAAAACAATTACAAATAATATGAAAATAAATTAAATTTTATTATCTTGGATATAATTGTATTTTTCATGTATTTTGTTTGAACTTAATAATTGGCCACGGTCCATTTCTGAGGCCTTGGTGTGCGACGGGTTGGGCATCAATGATCTATACAGATGATACGCCACCACAGCACTCGTTTGTTCATTTTCTAATATTGTTTTGTGTACAACTATTCGATTGGATACGATCCATCTATTAAAGGAACATACACACCAATTAATAATAAATCAGTATATTTGTATAATAAATGAGATAACCTATAAAATACTAATATATATATATATATAAACACACACACGTGGATGAATTGTAGTGTTGAGAATAAGAAATTGTTTGGTGTTTTCAATTTTCTTTTACCACAAGACAGCAGTAGCAGTATTACTATATATTCAATATTCATGATCATGATGTATAATAGAGTTATATTAAATAAAATTTAAAATGAGCAATAATTGTCAAATTCACCAGCTACACGTCCTAATCCTGCATAAATATAACGTTTCTATTACCAAACCGTTTCAGTTATATATATATTATTATAATTTAATGTGTCTTTAATTTTCGTTAATATTTCAATACATTTACTCAACTGCAGATTACTAATTAGTAAATACATATAGGTACGTGACATAATGATATGGCTAATAGTTATTTATTATCGTCAACAGGATATTATGTACCTAATTGATAGTGTGTTGAGTATTAATATTATACATCCTTTATAA
The DNA here is from genome assembly GCA_036289425.1 of Rhopalosiphum nymphaeae. Lineage (NCBI taxonomy): Eukaryota > Metazoa > Arthropoda > Insecta > Hemiptera > Aphididae > Rhopalosiphum > Rhopalosiphum nymphaeae. The sequence continues at coordinate 13,140,839 of JAZAQC010000004.1, read as the reverse complement.
ACACATTGATAACAAATAATAATATACATATCGTAAATATCATAATCGTTAAATGTTGAAATGATGATTAGCAAGGATGCAGCATGTACAATTTATATATATATAATAGTCATTATAATATATTATTATCTCACGTTTTACTGAAGCAATATTATTATATATTACATTATATATATATGCATTATATGAGATATCGATAGTTGCTGTAGTAGGACTATTAGCGTAATAAAATAAATATACCTAGTAGCAGTTTACCATCTTTGTTTGGACAAAAAGAATAATTCAAAAAACAAGTTTTTCTTCGTGTTTTAAATTTTACTTTAAAATTATATGTACATCTATTTAAAAATTGACAACCTCTTCCAATAAATAGTTTTATTAATATGTTTTGCAGTTATCCAAACTAGTTTTTGTTCATTTGCTTGCCCTTGTAGGCTGTGACACAGGTCGTATACCTGCAATTATTATTATATTACGATGACTATATTATAATGCACACAAAACTATTTGAAGGACGAATTAGTTGTATAAGGAATCGGTAAAGTACATCTATTGGTAGTTGGGTATTTAGGAGGAGAAAGTGTAACGCAAAATGCAGAACATTATTAAAAATGTTTTGTGTTGTGGTTCATTCAATGTGATCACCTCGTTGTATTTCCGGTTGCTAAAATGAGCTTTACTAAGTTTGAACAATAACCATAGACGAACTGTGTAGATGAAATAAAAGTGAAAATGTCATTTATATATAATTATGACACTTTCTCAATGTTTTACTGACAATATTAGGTGTTAAAGCTAGACTTAACCAAGAAAAAACTTTTTTTTTCTATTAAAAATAATAAAATAAGGTAAGTTCACTTATACCGTTATACATATACTCATTTATACATATCTATACAAATATATATAAACGTGTCGTGTCCATAAAATATAAATAAAGTTTTACCTGTGTAATAAAAAAACACGAGGAAAGACTATTTTTTAAAAATATAATGAACTTTAACATAATTAAATATTAGTTGAATTAAATAAGTATCACTTGAGTGTATAGATTTTGTGCAAAAAAAGTATGAATAAATAATGGACTAAAAAATATAAATAAATAAAACGGTAAACTTTTAGTTGTAAAAAACTTATGTAATTAAATTGTCATTTTATTAATGTTTAGGATATACATTTGTCCAGAATATAATAATTAGTTAATAAAACTTTCTGTGTTTTGCGAGATTATAAAATTAAACACTTTGGAGGTTTTTGTGTGAAAGTTATTGGAATATTTAATATAATATTATGATGATTCCCATTGCATCACGTATGACACGTTTAATTACATTTTGATTTAAATTATAAATTATTTAAAAAAGTTATAATTTAGTTATTTTGTAGTTATCGGTGTCTTGTTATAATGTGTAGCTGCTGCAGGTGTACTATTAACGTATAATTATATATAATATATTACTATAGCAACGTGTTAAATATGCTATACCATGCGTCATATATATATCTAAACGATTTAAAGAAAAATAACTAATAAAATTGTTTTAACTATTTTTAATTATTTACATGGTTTTTACATAGTGACAAATAATTATGTAATTATTGGTTATATACATAATAATAATTTTAAAATATTATTTTTTGTATTCTAGTATTAATATGTGTTTTACTAAAATTATTGTTAAATATGCCTAATTCAAAATAGCGATAAACCTATCTTAAAAATTGATGAATTTTATTCATATATAATCAGTTTTGATAAATTATAATGTATATCAGATTGAACTGGAATCTCTATTTTTGCAGTTATTATATACGATTAATTGAATAATATTTTTTAGATAACTTACAAAACAATTTTTAAAACATAATATGTCGTGTATTGTACATAATATAATATATGTTTATCACCTATTATACCTATGCGATAATATATATACGGTAAGCCTGTGGTACACTCGTATGGTTATCATACGTAAAACACGCAAATTATTAACTATATTGAAAAAGCACACTGCAGATACCCGAATACTACTCAAATATAAAATATTATAAAATATTTGAGGAACCCGTCGATTTGTGCGGAATTCGTGCCGTCATAACAATTAGATCGTTAAAAAAAAAATAAAACTGTGATCTTGAAAACTTTTAACAGTACATAGACACTTATTATGATGGCTTCGTCTGAATCGGCAATATTTAATTTTTTTTCACGATTCGGAGCATTCATTTATCATTTCATAATATAACGCGTCACTTCTGCAGTAGGTATACGGTTGGCGCATCGGAATAAATTATAATTATTATGTACAATATTGTGGATGTATACCACGGCGTGTCAGTATAACGACATCATGTCATCTAAAATACATATTATAAAAGGTCAGGTGCCTACTAAATAATATTATTTTCGAATAACAATAATTATATCGTGTACGATAATATAATATGGTATAAATATTAACCATGTTTTAAACATTACATATTTGGCAGAGAACAAACTGAGCGTTTTTCGGAGGCCGTCACCGCATGTGTGTGTGTGTGTGTGTGTGTGTGTGTGTGTGTGTGTGTGTGTGTGTGTGTGTGTGTATGTGTGTGTGTGTATGTGCGCGCGCGCTCATATACTGCATAGCGTCGGTGGCAGCCTGCAGAGGAACGATTAGTCAGTGGTGGCGGAGAGTTGGTCGTGTAAGTATTGGCCGGGAGGACGACGGCGGTGGGGTTGTTCGGGAGGCGCGTCGGGTGGCTGGTTAAAAATCGAACGACTACACTACGACGGCGGCGGCGGCGACGACGACGACGACGACGACGACGACGAGGACTACGACGCCGCCACCGCCGTTATCGGGTCATCCCGTTTTGCGGTGCGGAGAATAAGCCGGGAAAAAATATCTCTCTCGCTGGCCCCCCCTACGACCGGTGGTACCCCTTTTCCGTGTCTTTTGCCACCCACACGCGACGGCCACGGGGTCGGTGGAGCCGTGGAGGGCGTTGGCAACCGTCCCCCCCGCGTGGCGACGCGCACACCGCGACCGGTGGCCGGTGTAGGGGGGTTACGAAAAAACGGTGTCGGGCGGTCGCGGTGTGGGGGTGGCGACAATCGAACGGAAAGTTTGCGCGCGCGGGACGAAACGTATACACGGCGAAATGCCGATAATAGGATGGCCCGGGTTTTTCCGTCCGCCCGCGCCGTTCTTTCTGGTCGCTCGCCGCGCGCCCTGTCGGATCGCCGTCGTTACCCCCGACGGCCAAAACCCACCATTCCGCGAGCCAAACCCGCCAACCCACATCCCCCCCCCCCCCAACACCCATCGCCGGGGGGGTTGGCTGATGGGGTACGGTTTGCATCATGTGTGCTGTTTGTACGAACGCGCGTATATACATATATAACCCCGAGCGACCAGAGTGTATGTATGTGTAAGCGTGCACCCGCCCGTGTGGGTGTGCGGGTGAGTGTGTGCGGCGTGGAATACATATTTTATGTTCGCGCACGGTGAAAAAAGTTCCGCACGCCCCTGGCAGCGGCTGGAGCAGTGGCAATAACGACGCGAGTGACAATATATTATATATAGACGCGGGCGGGGAAGCTGTTTCATCCGCCGCCTATATCGCTGCTGCGGATAATAACATATTTATTTATATATATGTGTGGGTATGTGTGTGTGTGTGTTGTGTGTGTGTTGCAGGATCTATAACGTATATAAGTTTATCGTCTCTAAAGCTCAGTGCTCAATTCTGTTATATAATTTGATGCCGTACGTACGGCATATATATATATATATACGATATACCTACTCCTATTCAACAGTGTACGGATAGGTACGCACGTCAAAAGCTTTCTGCAGCGGACATAGTGAAAGTCAAAATGACTTTGAGTGCTTATCATACGTATTATCGTGTGTTACACTCGCGGTAAGCGCCTCCATATTTCTGTGTTTATATACATATTATATCTGCAAACGATATAACGTTATGATTATTGTTGCGAGGAAGTATATAGTGCGGTAATGATGTGGACGGTCGATGGCGATATGGAGCGCGTAAACATCTCCGAGAAAACAAATTCGGCTTCACGAATGTGTCATGTAATACGTACCTGTAAAGTAATAAGCGCACAGGTAGGTACGTTTATTATTAATGCGCCTTATAATCAGGTAATGTTCCATTACACGCCGTTATATATTTATGATTAATTTATTGGTAAATTATTACTAATAATATGGGCATAATTATACAATGTTACACGTCCACGGTATATTTATACACAGTTCACTCATTAGGTATAGGAGGTGTCTACATTCTATACTTATGTGTGTACTTATACATAATACGTGCATACGCTTGGTCGTTCCAAATTACTGTTTTACAGATAGCGTCGCATTGCATGATTTTTTTGCCATTTATATAATGTATAATACCAGTTCCGGTGGATAATTTAATTTATTTATTTATTACAATATTATAATTTAATGATTATTTTTTTTTAAATTTGTTTATTTTAAACACATTTTCAATGTCAATTTAAAGTTTTAAAATCCTGTACAAATACTGCTGTCAAATAGCTATGTTTATAAAACATAGATCGATTTGTATACATTGTGGTTAGAGTAGTAGGTATATACATATGTATGGAGAAAAAATACTAAAACACGTCTTTTGAACTTTATTATAGTTAGATAGATTAATGATAAATATTTAAATAAAGCATGATCATGCAGCAGAATCGTTGTCTGAATATATTTTTGTAATGTCTTTATGAGGTACTTTGAATCTACATAACTCAACAACTGCATATATCTGTTTAATATATATGTATATATATATATATATATATAGTTATATTCTTGTCGCGGGACAGACAGATGTACTTTTTATATTATTTTTTACATTTTTTCATACATGATACAATAAAGTTGTGTATGTATATAGCTTTAAGTATATAATATATAATATTATTATAGTGACTTATTTTATGTGGGTACCTATATAAGGCTATATGTATGGGTAAAACTGTAAAAGTATGACGTATTTTTAAGCATATATAATAAATTATAGTTTATAATTATTGGTTATATTAAAAAAATACATGTTACAAATTATGATCTAAAATCTACCTAGATTTTATGTAATAAATTAATAATATATATTTATACATTTTTTTTATAAATGCAGATATCAACTAATAAATTTAATTATAGTTATTTTATTTGCAAATTGATTAGTATCTATTTATATAATATAATATTATATATTCTTAGAACTTATAAGTATATATACATAAAAGTTTTATTCAGCTATAATATAGGTACCTGCTATTATTCATAGACATAAATATGTTTGTATTATATATGATAAGTATATATTATGATACAATTTTTCTCGATAAAAATCAATATTACAATTTATAACTATAATAACACTTATTGCATACTTATATGTTGTTAATTTTTCATGTTAACAATTTAAGTCACAAAAAGTCATTTGTTTATTGTCGCCGTATATTATACAACATAATATTGTATACCTGTAACATATGACTCCGTCCATAACCCGTCACAGTTTGGGCACTTATTAATAAGCGCGTGACAGCGTTAGTACCGCATACGTTTGGTAGGAATGTTCTCTTTTTTTAGAATTAAACCACATCATATAACGACGTGCTAGGTGATTAGGCAACCGAAGGTTCTTTCTTTCAAAAAAAAAAAATCATTGGCCATGAACGTATAACATTATTTTCCAGGTCGTTCGAGTATTTAAAAATGGAAAACTTTTTACACGGGCGGCCAAAAAAATATGATTTATTAAAGATGGGTTTGTATTATGATGTGTATATTACTATAATATACAATATATATAATGTAAATATCATCTAGACAAACTATACACACATGGGTTCAGTGAAAACTGCCTTGTGTATATTAAAGTCAAAAGTCCTGTGGGACCCATTTTTTTATTATACTATTTGTTCTCAAGAAGTCGTATTGTGTTTACAAATTGTAGTGAGTATATATATATATAGGTAATATAATATATATATAATATAGCTGATATATAGTAATAATAATATTATATTTTAAAAAAAATTATGATTATCGCAGTAATTTTTAATGCATTATTATATGTATAGGTTCGTTCAAGGTGATTCGAGTTTATAAAGTAATATAATATATATGTGCACTGTGCAGCAAGGTTTAGATTGTTATAATTTTTTACTGTAATCAATAAAATTATAACCTTTATTTTTTTATTGTATATAATATACTATATATACATTATACCTATACCAACATACTTTATAAGAATATTTATAGATATTTATCTACATGCATTATTATATACTTATATAGTGTCATGTCCACAAACATCAATGACATTCTGTACTATATATTTATAATGGTCTTACCAAAATCTTTATGTATACAGTAATTTAAGTTTAATTATATGAATGTATATATTTAAAATTAATTTTGTAATGTCGAATTACATATATAGGCATATTACATTATTATTGATCAGTGTCACGATTCAAGGTTGACATTTAAAAATTGTAGGTATCTATGCATAATACATAGACGTTTATATACTTATAATAGTAAGTATATAATAAGGTTATAAATAGTATAAATAGCTAGGCACCTATTGTTCACCTACTATGTAAATTATTATATCTACACAATTTTAAAATATATAGATAAATATATAGGTACCTATTGAAGATTTATAGGGTAATAAATATTTGTGTTATAACGTAGGCCCATAATACGCATCTATATCGTTACATATTAAATATATTATACCGAAGATTGGGGCGGTGCGAAGGAGAAGCGGAATTGAAATAACGAATTATTAATGAGCTACATCGGTAAATATTCAAATTGAACAGTAAAATGTGCGCCACCGCACGAGAGATTGCAAAACATTATTGTTATTTGTATATCACACTGGTGTATGCTGATTATATAGGTAGTTAGATTATGTAATATAATATTCATACTACTGAATAAATACGTATGCGATTGATTACGAAAACAGATATCATATACGTACCTATATACATATTTTGGTAAAAGTAAATGCATGCGAATTACAATAGTTTACTTAGGTTTACCTATACTAAGTCATGCACAGATTATACCTATACATTCAAATTAATTTCTATAACATTGAAACATGTATCTACTTATGTAATAATCAAGTCGTCTATACTTGTACTGGATTATAATAAGTACCTACGTATAAATATAAAATGATCCGTGAAATAATTAATAATGATGTCTTCTGTCAATACACTACTGATAAAAAAACAAAAAAATAAGTCAATATCTTTATAATAATACATTTAAATAACTATGACGATTTAGCCAATTAAATTATTAAAGATAGATATACCGTATACACAACAGAAACAAATAAAATAAAATGAACGAAAATGAACGAAAATAACGATATTGCGGCCTTATCTATTGTAAATGCGATAATGCAAGTATATTCGTATTGGTTGGTGAGTCGAAGGATCAGTTGCGATTGTGAAATATTATTGACAATACTCGACAAAGAACAACCTAATCTGATAGAAGTGCCCAACATAATAAACAGTCTCGTCGATTGGAAATTTCAAGTATATAATATAGTTAAACGTTATCATGTCGTGTATTGTAGTATAAAAATATAAACCAATAATGTTCATCGTCTCATGACGTGCAGAGGTTTTGTATATGTTCACAACGGACATGTTTTATTTTTGTTATGTAATATTACATTCAATGCACCTATTGTATGCGCCGTATACAACGATAATATCTGAAATCGGATTTTCTATCCACGACATCGGCTGACCTCATCTATATAATACATATATTTTGTAGTCGTATTTCCGGTCGTCGCGTTTGCGATGTACCTACATATTCTTATTATTTTAATAGCCTGCAGTCGTATCGTAAGAGAACGGGTATTGCGGAGGAAATAAAAGCCAATCGGAGAAAGGTCGGTATATCATGAGATTTTTATATTCAATACGATAACGGCCGTCGATTACTCTCGCGGTCGGCGGGGGGGGGATGAGGATCAACTCGCCACAACAACGCACGCGACACGAATAATAACAATAATAATAATAATAATATATAGGACAATATATAATATCGAGGAGGAGTTTGGGCCGATAAAACGGGGTGTGGTGTGCCGTTCGAACACGAGGGAAAATCGGTACGTGGGTGGAGCGATCGGAAACCCGTTGGGCGCGTCGGCCGCTGCCGATATCGATGAGCGCACGGCGGCGCGGCGGCGGCGGCGGCGGCGGCGGGGGAGCGGCCACACGTACACACACACACACACACAAACACACGCGCGCGCGACGTTCACATTTTACGTTCGTACCTGATCGCCGCCGCCGGTGCGGTAGTGTTGTATAGTGTCTGCGGCGGCGGCGGAGGTATTGGTCGTCGTCGGTAGCCGCGGCGGAGCGGAGGACGGTGGTGGGGAAAAAAAGCGTCGTCATGCGCCGCGCGCGCAGTACACTACCGACGCCGCCGCCGCCGCAGACCGATTGATCGGAATCGGTGTGTACGTGTGCGTGAGCGTGTCATCGGAGGCCACCCGCCGCCAATAGCCGCGAGTATCGGCGGCGGCGGCTGCGGGCGGAACGTCGTCGCCGTTCTTCTATACGCCGCCGATAACCGTTCGATCGCCGCCGCCGGTGGCGGCGTGCGTGCGATGGGTGGGCGGCAGCCGCGGAGCAGCAGCGCGCGCGCCGCCGACGCTTTTATATTGTATTTTCGTGTATTCCTGCGCGGCGGAGGGTAACGGATAAATTATTGTATTCCGTATCGACGGTTTTCCAATAATACACATCGGCGGTATATAATATAATATGTACGCGCGACGCGCCCACCGCCGCCGACGCACATGTGCTGCTGGTGCCGGCGGTTAACTCGCCGACGTCGCCGCCGCCCGCTAGACGCTCTGATGGGTGTTATTACGTCGCGTTATGTTATTATAATATTATTATTATCAGCGCGTATATTATTAGTTTACCGGCGTACAATATTATTTCCGTATTTTTCAGACGGCGTCGGCTGCTGCGGCATTCAATAGTTGTTTTTCGCACTATTTGCTTTTTTCTACTTGGGCGATTTTTTTTTTTCTATCATATTTTTCACGATTATAATACAAAATAAATAATATGTCATTAAACAATAAATCTAGATTTTGAATACGACCGACTTTGGTTATTTCAACTGAACGAAAGGAAATATGTAATTTATATTGAATTGAATGATTTATTATCTACATTCGTTCTCTAGTTCGGTTCTCCCATATATATATATATAAGATATACACGAGATGACGTTTTCTGGCTGACAATTATTCGATTAATTCATTTAGAGATTCCGGAGGTAGATAAAAATGTATAATTGTATTTTTTAGGCGCTATTTTCATTTTTTCTGTTGGATATACGTTCCGTCATTATGACGTGTGTTCCACCGAAGTCGGTAAAAAGCTATAGGTAGGTACTACACATGCAGTCCCGCGTAAGACGAGTTGAGCAGATACTTATATATATATTATTATACCTACAATTATTGTATATTATAAATAAGTTTTTATACAATATCCGTTATTTTCATTATCAAAGTCATAAAATTATAATAGCTAATGCGGCGACTAATTCGTATCGCCCCGTGGTTTACCTATTATTGATATAGGTATACGTGAGCACGGGCACGTGTGCGAGCGCGTATATTTATTTAATATATTTTCTTTCATTTTATTAATTTTTACACGAATATTTTTGACTCGTGTTTTCCGATTCGTTTAATCTTTTTCCGCAGTAAAAGCATTATATTTTATTACTTTTCCTCATAACCTCCACCTTTGCATTTCATCCTGTATATCGGAGCCAGATATATAATATATGTACATAAGTATATAATATAAATATATACTCATGAAACTTATATTATATTAATATATCATATATATATATATATATATATATATAATACCTATACTAACGTTTATATAACAAAATCTAATAATAGCATTTCACGCCTGTCAATCACGTATACATAATTATGTATAGGTATTTACATTTAAGTATATATATGTACAGACACTGGCATAAGTATATATATATATATTAAGTGTATATATGTTTTATATGTTTATATATATATATACATATTAAATAAGGACGTGTGATTGTATGATATAAATAATAAAACAATAATAACGTTTTACAATGCGAATATTAAATATTATATTATATCAAATACGCAATACTCACATATATAGATAGGTATATTAGCTTTATACTTCGTTCTTGCAGTCCTCCTTCATAATATGATACATAGTACGTCACTATACACACTATACGTCACCTTGAAAATGTAATATTATATTTATTATAACTTTTATAAAATAAGTATAGGTGAGTATAACTACAGCACTATAATACATAGTATATACATCTATAGGCTGTACATAGTAAACTAATGTGTACAGACGCGAGTAATACTTATATATATATAAAACTATAGTAAAGCTGTGGCGATGAAGATTGCGTCTGTGGTAAACAATTTGTTTATTATGAAGCTTGTAACGTATTTCATAAATTTTCCAGCACCGAGATCAAAGTGTTCACCGGAAAATGTATTGTGACCTTTGTGGTTTTATAAGGCGCATATGTAATAGTATAATTCTAAAAATCTATAGAAATTCGTTGTATCAGACTATCAGAGTCGGAAAAACTCAGATAAGAAAAATGGGTTGATGGAAGTTCTAGAATAATAATCGTCGGTTTGAGGTACCTATAGCTATTACAATATATATGGTCTATGCCGCGTGTTGAGACACATAATAACGATTTGAAAAACGCTGACTTATGTTATTTCCTATTTTGAAATGTCAAAAGCTTATTCACTATATATTATGATGCAGATGAGATATTATAGCCACAGAAAATATACTAACTCACATTTATAGTATAATAGGTATATACTATATACATATTACATGTATAGGTGAACACAAATAGAACGCGTAAGCTATACATATACATATAGATAGGTATAAAAGGTCAATAACAATAATCATAAAAGCTTTACGCATTTCGGTCGTGTTTTCGGAGTTGGAACAAAGTCAAATGGCCCGAGAAAATATTTCTAAAAACTATACTTTTTAAATGCCAACATTTTGTTATATATTTAAAACATGCGCGCGCAAACGCGTCACCAATGAACTGTCGAAACTCGTCTTAGGCACTAGAAAAATAATATATAATAATATTATATGTATATTTTTTACGCAAAAACTTAATTTAGATCATTATGTACATTCAGCTCGTTGTGACCGAGACGTGGACGTCGCGAGCTAACGAATAAACATTTAATATTTTGGATTTCTGTCAAATCATTATGTATCTATAGACCTATAGTCATGTATAAATAGTTATATATATGTATGCATATACTACCATCATACTGGAGTATATATAGATATCCATTATTGTACGCGTTACGATGTAAGTATTCTATACAGTTAATTAGATTTTACTGAACAGTTCAGCACAATAATGTATATATACATATATATAGGTAATATAAAATATATATTTTTAAAATATAATATTAACGAAAGGCGACGTTTTAAACCGCTGCTGAATCGCATGATATAAATTAATAGTCCTCGGCCACGATATATAGCTTGAATGGTGATTATATAAACATAATATATATATATAATATATTATCACTACGCAATGAGTTAATATATACCTATAATAATGTATTATCTGCGCGTCCTTGTATATATATATTGTATTATTCTGTTCATAAAAAAAAAGTTTTGTACTTTTAGTTTTAATTATGTGCGTTTATTTAATATCTGCTGAGTGACCGAGTAAACATATACATGACATCAGGATTCTCGTATCATGCTGCAGTAATATTAATAAAATAAAAGCCATGATATTTATATTATTGTTGCGTGTACAATATACATAGAACATTTAAAAACAAATATGATGAAAACAATTGCGTGAAATTCGCATTTTTAATTGTGTAGTTATTGACTATATAGAATACAATGTATTATATAATAATAATTTGTTTTTAAAGATTTAATTGATCTCGATGTTATACTGAAAGTATTACTTATACATATATGCACCTTTACTGTAGTTATTGTATAAATTAAAATTTCGTAATAGTTTTCGAATAAGTTTTGACTCACTCGAAACAAATTGTTAATGATTACACGAGGTATTCAGATTCGTATAATATGTTTGCATATAATTATAATATAATATATAAATAAATGTAAAAAGCTATAGAATGTGTACATGATGTACACATATTATACGTAGTGCCTAAATATAAATAACATGTTTTAATGAATAAACGCAATAACACTATAAACACTTTATATCTTTATACCGTCAAAACTAAATCACTCATTGTTAAACGATGTACATATACGCTGTAGAACATGTTTTTTCAGCGATGAAAACAAAATCTATATAGGAGGTGGGTTACGGAGAGGAAGATAAAATCAATAGGTACGCAGGCATTCTTATACATGTATATAGGTATTCGGTATGTATTTCGCGCGAAAAAATATCAATACAGCGTGGTCTATTTGGAACACAAAATAGCTCGTTATTATAAAATGTATATTGTATATATACATAAATATGTATATCCTTTTATATTGATATGAGTTCAACTTTAAAATTTAAATAGTTTTCCTCCGCTCTACACGCAAATCGAGTTTCGCGCTGAATTATTAATAGTCTCATGATTTATTGCGGAAAACAACATACGCCAACGATCTGCAGGGGATTATATTACTATATAATATAGTATATATAGGTATATTTACTTTTTTCCGTTTTAAACAATAATTTCCATTTTAAAACACTCTGCCTATGTTAATGTATACATATGTATGATATAATACCTCTATCGATTTGAAATAATACGCATCGAATAAAACTATAATGATGTTTTTTTCGAATTTCTAATAATTTTTATAACTTTTATTTATAGGCATTTTATAAATATACAAACACGCGTCTATAAAAACGTTTTCGAAATAAATATATATATACTTCACGTTAATTTCTGCGAGACGAAACAATAATTTATCAACTATTTTACTATCATTAATTTATATAATATGTATAATATAATCACAATATTATTATTATTGAACATTGCGCACGGTGCATGGTGTATATTATGTATATATATACATACATAGAAATCACCTACAACGGATGGGCTGATTGTATAATTTATTTATGGGACCATAATTCACTTCGTAAAATCTTACCGAATATTAATTGAGGCTGCAGATACGATAATTTCAAGCGACGAACGTCATATATATATATAACACGCGCACCTATACGTATTTATACTTATATATATATATATATACGCATTTGGCGTGGATTGAAATCGATTTCTTGCACGCGTTATATACCATTCATTATTCAACCTGTTTATCTACACAGTAATATTCGTATATATTTATTATTGTTGCCTATATATAATACCGAATCGAGAGAAATATAATTATTACAGAATACCTATATTATATACATATATGTACACCGCATCGATATATCGTAATTTATTATTCGTTGTATATAAGTACGGCTGGCCCATGTAGTATATGCTTAGGCTTATATCGGCAGAAGAGGTATGGTATATATATATACGCACATGAATAATATAAAATTAACAGCTTATAATTTATACATATATAGTATATAGATATATACAATGACACAAAATGTAAAAAAACACCGACTGCTGCCGCCGCGCGTGAATCCAATTGTTAATAAACAGGTGCGCAATAAAAGTGTGTGCGGAAATTTTTCTCGCCACTCTTCACAACCGTAGAGGCTTTATATATTATATATATATAAATAATACAGAACAATGGAACTTAACGATTTTTTTTCTCCGTGAAATAAAAACCCAAAGACGGTTGGACGGGTTTCTATAATATTTGATTAAAAAAAAAAAAAAATTGAACGTGACCCGCGCTGTCCCCCACCCACCACCAACCAAGTCTTTTCAAAATTGCGGTCCACCCGTTATCGATCCGCCCGAGGGGGGCCCACTCCACGGACCACGCTCTTTCCCTCTCCTCACACGAGTACTCTCTCTCTCTCACACACACACACACACACACATGCCTATATATTTATACGACCTCGTATTGACGTCTTTCGGTTTTTCTCTCCGACCCACATGCATTTACGTTTCCAAGTCATTACGCACGGTCTTAGATCTGTGTGGCGTCCAATACATCAAATACATCTACGTAAATGTACCGATACCAAATACCTACCTATATATATATATGCATCGTATCCACCGCGTGTGTTAGATATATACACATATTATAGTCACTAAATATACAATCGCAGTCGGTTATTAATGGAATTGAACTATAATGGCAGAAGCAACGACTCTACTACCATATTTTGAGGAGAATTGGTGTAGATTTATATATTATATACAGGAAGGGACATGCGACGCTTTTGTGTGTGAGCGTGTCTACATAGATTATAAACGCATCTATATATATGCAGATTGCAGATATAGCACATTGGCGTGCGGGGGAAAGGAATGACGCGTATATAGTGGTGCGCAATTTTGAACCGTATAATTGCACTCGCGCGGATTATTATATATATAGTACGATGTACACCGCGTACGATTTGTAACGAACCGGAAAAGTCGTAATCGGACGGGCAAATTAGAATATTACATATACACGAGTGTACGTGTGTGCGTGTGAGATATCCGTCAGACTGGAAATTTATCGTCTGCGGCGGCTGTGTTTCTCTCTAACTCCATCTCTAAATATATCTATCTATATATATATTATTTTATAAGGTGTAAAGTATGATGTCGCGCGGGACGAGTTGAAATAACCGGGATGTGTGTGTAGTGTTTGTGTGAGTATGGTTTAAATAATAATAATTATATAGCCGACCGGACGTCCGGGCCGTTTACGGGGCCGCCGGGGTCTAGACTTTATATGTAGGCATATATAGGTATAGTATATACCTTGTGCCTATATACCTAATAATAACCGAGTTTTCTTATAACACATCTTTTCCTAATAACTTTGTCGATCATTATTCGGACGTGTGTTTATACAAGTTTTATGAGACATTGTACATGAAAATCTCATTTCGTCATTGTTATTCGTGCACAAAAATACTTGGCTACTATAATATACTATATTAATCGCGCGTGCAGCGTAGGTATATAGTATATGCAGACGACACGTTGTCCGTATAATATTTACAGTTTCGTACGGGAGACCACATCGCTGTAAATCAAAATCGACGACCATATTAAGCACCTGTATATATATATATATATATATATATATATATATATATATATAGAATATTTATAATTCTTGTCCCGAGTATTTTGTCCTTTAACATATGCTGTCTTCGTATAGCACGTCGTAGTTTTAGATTTTTTTTCTTTGTCCTATGACGTATGTTTTACATTTAGATTCGATTGGAATTTTCTTGCGTCTAATATACATAATTTATAAGAGCTTCGCTGTTCCATAACGTGAAACAATAGTTTTATTATGTAAACTACTCTAAATAAATTATTAATTAACAAAATTAACAACTTTATTGCGCACAGGTATCTGCACTGGTCGTAAAAAAACGGTTGTAGCCTGTGGGTATGTGCAGCTATCTACTATTGTAAATATTATGTAAATACCAAATTATAATTAATTTTGTATAATACTTTAAAAAAAAAACCACAAACGCGCGCACACACAATATTTTAACGATAAATGCGAGCTTATTATAACTTATACATTACATGCATACAGCATATTATATATTATTATATGTATCGTTTTAATCAACTGCCGCTATAATATGGAAATAGGTATACGTACGCGCCTGGGGGTTTGGGTTTTCCCCAGCGACATAACGCAAGTTTTTCGCATCAGATTCTACATCTGCGGCCGTAATATTGTATTGACACGTACGACCCGACAGTCGGGTTTTAAGCCTTTTGAGGAAAACGAAACGCGAAAACCCTACGCACATTATAGGTTTCTACGTATATGCGGATAATTAAATTTATTATAGGTCATAATATAATAATATTATATATATGTTATAAAAAAAAATAAACAGCTGGCGGTATAAATGCGACGTATTAAAAACAACTCATCGTTTTGATACTATTATATTATATACATACAGATACAGCTATTACACGAGCGTGGGTACTGAGTAACCTATACCTATAATATACACTGCGACTATAACGTAATGTGTGTGCGTGTATTAATAATATTTTTGAGAGTTATAATAGGTTATTAGTTTACATATTATTGTATTAAATAGTATGATATTATAGTCAAGGGCAAATAACTAATACCCATTAGACTTTTATTTTTATGATGATTTTATTTTATATTTTATGTCCGCAGTCGTTCATCCGTTGTTCTGCATGTCCGATGGTTTTAAATAATTGAACGTAATATATGCAACATGGGTACACAATAAAACATACAGATATGATATTTATTACCATATAGTATAATATCTGGATATTATTATAAATGCATTTTGGACGTGTCTATGGTACATAGGTGCGTTTAGTTTCTTGGGTTTTCCGCAGTACCTATATAATGGGTACATATGTACATTAAAACATTATATTATAATTTTATAATGTTAATACACACACACACACACACACACACACACACACACACATAGAGTAAATTTCGACCTTGAATTGATTTCATTATAAGATTCAATAATTCTCTGTTGCTACGATATAGTATACGTTTAAAGTTTAGGGTTCACTGCTAATATTATACAATACGTGTATATATTATTATATGTTACACGGTACTTATTGATTATGCGGCATTTTCGCACGGTCAAACACTTATCGATACGCGTCTCTTATATTTATCGTTGTTTCTGTATAAATCTTGCGCATGTGTGTGTACTATGTCAATTATACGCATATGGCTTAATTGGGTTCCCAATACTTAATATTATAGACAATCGTCGGATAATTAAAAATATTAAACATATCTACTACACGTATATGCACTTTATTATACGAATTTCGTATAGGTATAGACTATTTATAGAATAGTATACACACACGTGCAGGTGGTACTAGTGCGATGTATTATAGGTAATAATGAACTGTTAATACTGTCATTGGATAAAAATACAATTGCTTGTACAAGCATTTTTCGATTGTTATATAGATAGTTGGCGATGGCGTTTGGTCTATTGATTTGACAATAATTATATTCGTTTGCAGTTTATATAGCATAGCCTATTATAGTTGTTATTACGGTTATAATATTAATATACATAACCCAAATGCACCCGTTTAATCGATTAACCGTCGTTTTATAATATAATGTTCTACATCTTAACGGCGTTAAAATAGGCAATGTTTTGGTGTACAAAAAATTAATTTAATCGTCTATTAATGATAGGTAATAATAATATAAAATAAATAGCGTATACCTAACCTATAGCTCGAATAAAAGTATTTTGTTGTATTTACGGACGGTATAAAGTTTCTATATGAAATTGAAAACAACGTTTGATGGGATTTTTTTCAACCTCATAGGTACCACATTACATTATATTGAGTACAGGCATACCGCGGTACAGCACATTTAGAACTTACACTATAACAGTATAAAATATATACCTATGTGGAATTGTCGGAAAACATTTTAAAACTATAATGTACCTATATACGGGTATAAGTACCAATTCGAAGTACCTTTAAATCGCGGTATAAGTAATTGTTGTTAAATTTTCAACTGCTGAAAAAATCGTGTACAATGTACAATTTATAAAACAGCACTATCACAATGGTTAACGAACTCGTTTGCTATTGCGATTAGCTACGTATATACAGATATAGGGCCGCAATTTCGAAAATATCAAATTAGTTTCCTGATTATATAGGTATTACGAAAATAATTTCCAAATCGATCTACATCGCATCCAATTTTCATGGTTACTATTATAACAACTTTCAAAACTTTACCCCATACCTTCCTATGTACCTACGAGTACGTAATTGCAATAATAATATATTACAAACTTTTTTAAAGTAAAAAAAAACCTAAAAGATTACTCCATTGTATACGATGACGTATATTTTTGGTCAACACAATGAAATGTATTATCATCGTAATATAATTTTCCCGGATAATTGATTTATGTATTTTTTTTTGTAGAATTTAAGTATCGATATCTTTAAATATAATTACGTCTAAATATTGCATTTAAATAGACGTATACATTTATGTGACGCAAATCATTAATCCATGAAAATAAAAATATATTTTTTACATATTATACACTATGCATAGTATACCATTGTTTATAAATGGTTGAAAAGGCGATTTGTGTTAAAATAATCTTGTATTTAAGTCGGTACCTAAGTGCAGGTACGCAAAGATAGACGGCATATTAAAGTATTTCTGATATTAATCTACACACGTTGTTATACTTATGTCCGTAGTTATTATAATTACCTTCTTATTGAGTTAGTACACATTGTTTTTGTTAAATCGTCAATACAGATAACTTTAATTAGGTATTTAATCGAGTTCACTCTCATGCACTTGTTCAGTATTATATATGCCTATTATATTATATTGCTGTAATACTGCGCATACGAATGGAAAAAAAAAATAGCGAATAATAATAATTATATCGTTTTTGTAGGTCCGAAATAATTGCGTTTGTACAATTAAGTTTGAATACACGAAAAGTATGTACATACATATATATTATGATAATGGTATAACGTATAAAATGAATAAATAAGTATTACATACAGTGCGTTATAATATAATATATTGCATAGGTATATTTAGTATTCAAAAATCGAGTTCGATCTCCGGACGTGTAGAACTCCGCGCAGTCGGCACGGTTCGAAGTTTTAAAACAATTATTATTTTTGTTTTACAACCGAACGAACGTCCGTCCGTCGACGGTAAACACCTACTCGGTGGTACACAATAAGACGTGTAATTTTATTTTCTAGTCATATACGCTCATTATATATACACCTATGTAACGTATTAATGGTTACACTTAACCGACATATATTGCATGTATATGTATATACGTATACGGCCAAGACTACATGGTCTCATAAACATCGAATGGATCTACGTTCGCACACGATATTCATCGCACATATACATGTATAATATAAAATAAATATGTTGTATATACTTGCTGCTGCTACGCCGTGTATGGGCCGAGGGAATAAACTATAAAGTAAAAACGGGAAAAAAATAGAAAGAAATAGAACACTTCATTCGGTGTGTATAATTGAGTTTAATTACTTCTAGTGCCTAATCTTTAGATTTCGATCTTTCCGCACAAATCACCCTGGCGCATCCGTTCACATACTCGCGCGCGCGCACATGCACACGTCATAATCTACCATAGGTCGGTGTACATATTATATATTCTTATATTATATTATATTATATTATATTCCTATATTATGTTCTTATAATATACCTAAGTATAAAAATATAGTGCCTACAGTGTATATGCTGGTCTTAAATGGGTTTAAGTATATTGTATATACAGAATGATTTTCTAATTCGCCAAGCATGCTCATCCTCGTTTTTTCAATTTAATAATACATTTATTCAAATCCTATTTTTTGGAATTTTTATGAAAATTTGAAAGTAAAAGTTTTTAGAATATTATTATTTTTTTGTATTACTTAAAGAGTGATCTGTAATGATACAAATGTTTATTTTTGAATGAGAATGGCTTCTTTTTTTTTTTGTAAATTATTCAGTAAAATTATTTTTTTTTAATTTTCGATGTATTTTAATTTAAAAGTGAAACAAATAGTTTTTAAAATATTTATACTAAGAATAAATGTGAACAATCCTAAAAATGAGCTTACAAAAATATAAAAGATATATGACACTCTATATTTAGTGTTTATAAATTTCGGATTATGTCTACAAATTATAAAATATGTTGATAGATTATTATTAATTATTAACATTTTCATGTCCGTATAGTCCTCATATCTTCCAAAGCCATTATTACGAATTAACCTATTATCCTTAATTCACATAGTTCAATTCAAAAACTACTCGTTTGCATTTTGATTTTGATACATCAACGTTTTCAGAAAAATGATCCACTAAATAAATTAAAGTAAAATAGGGAGGTTTTCTCATTTTAATAGCAGAAGTTTATATCTTTATAGGACATTTCTTCAGTAGAACAAAAATGTCAATGATTTGAAAATATAGTCTTCAAATATATTATATTTTGAATAACATTGTTAAAAAAAAGGAGGTAAACGTGTTTGGTGAACACTCTGTATGTATACATATAACCTGCATTAGCACCACAATGGCGAATTGCTATATTTATATTATATATACCTATATAACACATTTCTATCTATTTATATAATATAAACTATACACACCGTATTTACGATACATATATATATATATATATATATATATATTATGTATTTTGTGTAGGTATATTAGAGGAGTGCGGACGATAATAGGCGATATAGAAATCGTTTCGGATTTTTATACACCTACCGCCATAACATAATATTGTATACATAAATGGTCTAGACTCAATGATTTGGACAATGTATTTTTACGAGTTTACCGCTGTAAATATTATTATTATTTATTACACGTAAACGAAGTCTTCTTTTTTGTTTTAATGAATTTTTGTCGGTATACCTATTATATTATAAAGGTAATATGCTTTCGAAATGACTGTACATATTTATATATATTCCTACGCTATAAAACCAGTAAAATGTGTTATTTATTAGTTTAATGATTAATATCTTAAATCTATTACGTATATCAATATACTTATCAATACTGCGGTTTATATACAGAAGGATTCATTTAACTATAATTACAATAAGTCAATTAATGTGATTTTGAAAATATTCCCATTTGAAATATATTTTATTTTTATCAGACTTTTACAAACAATCTTAATCTTAGGGCCAGATGATTCGGGTAGATAAATCGTTGCATGCAGGTAAAACGAATGCGATCTACCGATAACTAACAATTGCAGTTGCCGCTCTAAAAATAATGATACATAATATAGTTTAATCACTAAATGACAACGTCAATTTGTCATAGTCAAAAAGAGAGATCGACTTTTATTAATTTATAAAAAGAGATTAAAGAGATTCAAAAATGCATAGTAATCAATGGTGGCCATATATAGTACACTCTCAAAGACCATGGATTGTATTAACAAATGTTTAAATCATAGTGAAAATGTCGTGGATACAAATAACTAGGTATGGGGGCCTATTATATAAATATCACTGAAACTAAGATATCATTGTGGAAATATTAGTCAAGACCAAATTATATTTAAAAAAGCGCTCTCCATTTTTAGATCACCGACTAACAGAAGAATGTTGGCGATCATATACATACCACTTAATAAAATCTAAAATATTTAATATTATTTCATGATAATATAAAATTATAAACTTATAAAGTAAGTTTTTAGAATTAGAAATTAAGCTATTATAAATAAAAGAAGTTGGTATATTATCATGCATTAGACCAGTCTCCTATAACCGTTTTACTATTTTATCTTATCGGTATTTTAGTAAATATATATTATTTAAAAAAAAAATTGATAGAGGTACATATAAATGTGAAATGATTGGCTTTTTTTCTGACAGAGTAATTTTATTACAATTTTATTACACTAAAATACACTTTAAAATGTAAATGATGATCGACAAAAAAACGATTAATTCAATATTCCATAAAGAAATTAAACAAAGTGAACATATTTACTATGATAATTTTATAAAGCATTAAAAATGTACTCATTAATTTTTTTTTTTTATTATTTACAATATGTGTATAACAAAAATACAATAAGTAATAGGTACATATAATAAATTCACACAGGGCTCGACGGCAATCGTTAAAAATTAAAATAATATTTGCAAATCATTCACAATATTTGTCAATTGACCAATAAATTATACATATGAATGTTGATTATATTAATTTATTAGGTTAGTATTAAGGTTACAATTGATCGGCTTTCTAAACTGTATTTATAAGACGTATTGTATATTTTTTTCTGCGATGGATCACATTGTAACATTCAAAATAAAAACAGGTAATTGCGCAATATTTTCGTGATCACTCTTAGCGGTAAACTAATATTTTATTAATCAATTTCAAGTTGTAATTTAAATTTAGAGCAATATAATAATTGTATGTCATTACATAGATGTAATAACTACCTGCGGCCACACTCGTGTTTCAACGGCGTTTTCGATCACACAGCCGTGTAATGCAATTACTCATAGACGAATATTATAATATCAACAGAGGGTTCAATAAACACAGTAGTTGCTATATAGCTGTATAAAGTATAATAATATTCTGCAGTTCGTATTAAGGTTTGTTAATAATGGAATGATAATTAATAGATTATATGCGTGTAGTATATTCGTTTAATTAATTAATATATTTTATTATAATAGGTATTGCATGATAAATTATGATTCTTTTTTTTTAATTTTAAATTTTACCTTCATTATTTTATTTAGTATTAATTATTTTCGATCATTAGATGGGAATATGATGATGAACTCATAACTTATGTTGTATAATAATATATTATTATACGTATATTATTATAATATTATTAATATGTAAATATTGTAAATATATTAAATTTTAAATATAATCTAATTTCTATAGTATATATTAATTTATTTTAACGAAATTACACCAAGACATATAATTTTTGAGATTATAAATTAAAATAGTAAATTAATTGCATTTTTTTATTAATACACATCTAATAATTGTTTTTTTTTTTTGTAGTATTCTGCAACTGCAACTAGCGTCATAGCGTCAATGATAATTGAATATCATGTGTCAGCAAAAAGTTTATAGAATGGACCAAAGCAATTAAAAATAACTGCATAATTATGTGTCATTATTATAAATCGATAATTATGCATTTTATTATATTATGAACTATTTGTGATTAATTTAGGAATAAATGTATTTTGTCATAGATATAAATACAACATAACATATTATGACGACATACTGGGTTTTAGAATCAAAGTATATGTATAATACATGTTTCATTAATCATTATTACAGTCGAGTAATTTTCATTTATACTTCGTTTTTATTTATTATAATATATATGTGTATAATATGCACTATAAATTAGTAATTAGATAAAAAATTCATATATTATGTATCGAAAAGCGGATAAAAATGCACATATTTAAAACGTTTAATCTCATTACCTTATAGATTTATTGATTTTATAGATATGACAAACGCGGTCAAACCCGCTGCAGTAGCAGTGTTATTTAGTTTTAACCAAGACGATGCTCGTCAGACGATATCATGGGTCATTCCACTCCATGATTATTCGTATATATTATACTATATCAATGGTTTTATATGGTTTCTGGGTCGAAGAGACTCAAAATTATGTGATGAATATCATTTCCGGTAGTACATGTGATGTCGATCTGATTTTGTACGAGTGAAAATCAACATCGAATTTAAAATAAAAACGGTTTGTTGAAACATATCTCTTATTACAATCGTTGCAACTATAAATAATGACTACTTGTGTGTACCGTGTTAGAAAATTAGTTTTCAGATAAATTATATAACATTTATTGATCTCGAAAAAGAAATCCGCACATGCAACAACATACGCCGTATACAGCAATTACATATTATATTGCATATATATGTATTACAGGTATACGAAAAGGTATATAAACACGACGATAATCGAAGACCGAAACTCGTCGTGGGAGTTCCACGCGGCAATTTCTAACTTCTCACGAAAAATATTGTATAAAATTGGACCGAACAAAAAAAAAAATTAATTACCAACTTACGTATAGAAATAATATTTAATAACGACAATAATATAACCTACAAAATATATGTAAAAATATAATACACGATTATAATAGGTTTTTATATTACACGGACTCGATGACACTTCGAAGTGTGAACCGTCTTTAAGACGGTCTTTTGTTTATATATTTCGTTATTAATTTGTGTCATTATTTTTTCTTCGCATGCTGTTTAATACGCGCATGCGCATGCGTTTTGGTGTACGTCAATGTGTGTGTAGTCACAATCGAATTGTCAGACTTATATAATATCGGCGGTATAATAATAATTGCGGTTGACAAAACGAATTGAAACTCCAGCGACTAGTGAGTAGAGTGGCATTCCAATCGACAACCGTGAGAAACCGAGACATCCAGTGACAGTGTCGTCTCATCTTGTGTTATTGAGAAACGCCGATACCGAACCCATTAAATTTGTTCGTATTATTTTCATTCGTTATCATTATTTATTTTTATGATATTTTATTAGCTCAGAACTATGTGTTTTTTTTCTTCTTATGAACCGCGTACCTGGACAACGGTATTTTTTATTATTCGGTTCATTCTTGAAAAAAAAAATACACACACATTATATATATACAGCGGGCATAAATGCGGTATATTACCTTTACGAATAGACGAAAACAATCGGCTGGCATATGAGTGATGGGGGAAACTAAAAAAATCGATGAAGTTTTAAAAATAATTTCTACTCTTTATTTTTATTATTATATTAATATAAAATAAAGCGTATTACTATTAATTTTATTACTATTATTATTTTTTTTCTTTAACTATATAGTATGCACTATATAATGTTAACATTACTGAAGACAGCATATCTGTTAGTATATTTTAATATTTTATTTAACGGTTGCGCGATGACCATTGTTCATATCGAAAGAATAATTATATTTATTCGACTGTTGTTTTAATATAATAATGTATGTAATATTGTGTATATTGAATATGTATAGGGATCATACGATATCGTAATATTCCAAAGAATCGTACTATGAATAAAAAAATATAAAAAATAACCATCAGACATAAAATGAAATGTTATTTGATCATGAAATGTTTCTCGACTACTATATATAGGTACGTAATATACGAAACGAAATAAAATTATTTCGAAATTGCACAGATTATAAGATTTTAAACGATGCGACGTTCGCAATTATTGTTAAAGTTAACGACTAAAGTACTAGTTACAGATTCGATTTGCCGGAATTGTACGCAAATAATATTATACTTTGCATGTGCGGGCACTAATTTTCTTTGCAATATTTATACTGTAAAAACTTACCATAGGTATACGGGCAATGCAACTCTCAAATAACTAAAGCAATTTGTGTTGCTAAAGTATAAAACCGTTCGATGCACATATACGAGTACATGGGAAAACATTTAGTGCGCATGATATTACTATATTATTGCACATGAATATACGGTTAGGTTTTTTTTATATAATAATTCGATTGTTGCTGTTCTCACCATAGTCGAATAATGTGTATAATTTCCATCATTTACGTGCATATTATGCTATTATACATTAATATATTATATTATACGATAACGTATGCGAAGAAATCTAGATAATATAGGAAATAATGAACGATTCAACTCGATGGTTCCGTTTAAACGTCATTAATTATTATTTATTATTAAGAAAAAAACTACAGTTGTTTATAATACTATCGCTAAAAGTAATGAATATTGACTGTATACAATAAAAATAAAATAATTTACGTGTACAAAATACAAATAAATAGCGAATTTATAGACCATAGGTATATATAGTAGGTATAGATCTTAGAAAATACGAGAAATTTTTAAAATATCTATTTATTATAAACCCAAGAGGGCAAGAGCATATGATATATAAGTTGATGTACATGACCTTCAATCACAAAAGTTTTATATACGTTTGACCATATGTTATTTCAAATAATTAAATAACTCCCGAGATATTTCCCCGTCCAAGATAAAATAATTACTCTATAGTTGTTCATATATTAATTTGCAGTATGTGTACACTATATTATCGATATGAATTGAAGAAAAAAGTCATAATATTCAGATTCACATATTTCTATGGTGCTAATAACAACGAACACTAATAATATTGTACAATGTTATGGATACGATGAGTGTGTATAACTTTTGGGAGAGACTGCAATGCTGCAATGTGATGTACAGTTTTCGAGAAGACACGAACAGAATTTTCAAGCTGAATATATTATACTGTGTTTGTATCTTCAATTTACTGAAAACGGGGGCCGAGTAGAATACCTATATATATGTAACTTTTTTTCGCGCTGCAGCTATAGAACAGTTTTTGAGTTATATTATTCTCGAGCACATATTTGTACTTTGACTAATTGAACGAAACTTGAATGATAAACACATCATGTGAGGGTTAAGTCTTTTTAAGTGACGCATCATAATGCAAATATATTTGACGTGTGTGCACATGTTTTTAGAATATATAACAAGAAAATTACGTAATTCAAACTAAAATCATAACGTTTGAACGAAAAACACGCTTAGGGTCTAGTGTCGAAAAACGGTATCTTTAGTTTGTTATTTATATAAAAAAAACAAACAAAAACAATAATAATAATGAAATCTATTTTCCATCCCTTGACTTGTTTTTACTAAAGCGAAACGTTTCGGGCTGACACTTATTTTAATAATAATAAAAAAATACCGGTGGCGCCTGGAATATAAAATTCCGTTGCCCGTAAAATTGTAGCAGTATACATTCGCGGGGTGAAAGACATGGCAGGGTGCCGCACAGGATATGAAAACGAATGTCTTTCGTTATCCGAAACCACTTAGGTTATAATTTATATATAATGCCTTGTCGTAGTAGTAGTGTAGTTGTTGTTGTTTTTGTTGTTATATTGTCGCTGTACGCAGTCGTCTTCGTTTTCGCTGTCGACGAGGAACTCACTGTATAGGAGGAAGGGAAAAAAATAACATTTACGACTGTAAAGAAATACGATAATTGGTTAAAAGGGACCCGAAGTATTATAATAAGTTTTTTTCCATCCCTCTACCACCGCGTAGGATTTTCCGTTGCACGCCGAATTTTAGCTGGGGGGATTCTTCCGTTTACCCTCGGAAATGGGATTGGATACGAAATTAAGGGCAAATTGAAAAATACATAAGACAAACTACTTGTACATCGCAAAAACGCCGAGCCGATCCTCCCCCTTCACTCCTTAACCTCAACCTCACCACACAGACGTGCAGCACACCAAAAACTTTTCAATTCTATATTCGGTTGTCATCGGGCGGAGCATTTAGAACAAAACTCATACTTTATCATAAAACCAAATAAATTGTTGAAAAACAATTTTCGTGTAGTGTTCCAAGGAATACAATATATAATTTCACGTAAAAATACATGTTAATATTAAAAATAAAATTGTCATTCAAAAATATTTATCACGCAGATAAAAATATAAATATATGTATTTGTTATATAAATCATGATTAATTGACCAGTTTATTTTAATTATTGTTTGTGTAGATTAATAATGAATTATTTATAAGGAATTTAAAATACTAGTCACGAACACATACTGTTATAATAATACGTTATATAATCTTATTAGCGATTAGTTTTTACAAACATAATATGATATTAATAAAAATAATGAATCATTTTATCATATATGTTATTAATATATAGGCATATAAACCAAACTGTAGTTATTAACTGTCTTGATTATTGCAGAAGTTAATTCGTATTATATATTATTATTAATACATTAATATAAGTAGTTGTATACCAGATAGTATCTATTGTTTATAGTTTTTACCACAAGAAAGTTACATTATGTTTTAATTTATCTTAGAAAAAAGTAAACGACACTAATAATAGATTTTGCAATTTGTTGCACTTGTATATTATATATATATTGTTATGTGTATATTGTACGAATATACATAACTAAATATTTTTGTAATTATATGTTATGAATTGTAAATTTATAATGATATAAAAAATAACTTTTGGGTTTTAACATTACTGTATTGTAATTTTTTTTTGTACAACTTGTAGCCATTTTTATTAAAAAAAATTAAATAATATGTATAAGTAATAGTTTTATGTTTTGTTCACAACTACATCGTTTTATAGGTATAATGGTTTTTTTTTTGACTATTTTAAAACGAATATTTATAATCTGCATGAAAAAATATAATAAGAAATATATTTGATACAATTTACAGGGCTTGACGGCTTGAGTGAATGGATTGCCAGTAACGCAACTTCAGCTTGAAAGAGATTTTATTATGTGTTTTTTCTCAATTATATGTTTATAAGAGATCGCGTGGCCAATTATATACTTTAACCGACGGGAAGGATTACCTGGTATAGTAAGAGAAAAGAGATTTGATATTAGGGGAGGTATAATGTAAAAAAATACTTAAGTTAGGTAGTAGATTTAAGGAATTTGTGCTAAGAGTCACAAGTTCAGAATGATATTATTAAGTTAATGATAATAAATCTTATAATATGAATAAATTAAAATATAATTCATTAGTTTTAAAAATTTTAAATATTGGTTTTTATTTTATTATTTTCAATTTCAAATCTATAGGTACTTTGCAAAATAAAAATAATATTGTGTAGAAAATATATTACCTACAGTGGTATCGATAATGCCAGTGAGATCAAAATTCTTCAAAAAACTCTTGTATTATCTATTATCAAACTTTTCCTAGTAGTACTTAAATCAACTCGAACCAATCCCTATATTAAATTTTAACTGACGTATAAGGTGTTATACAACAATAAATAGTATAGTCAGCTATAACATCTCTATATATTTAGAAGTAATACTAGGTTATTGAGAGTGTATTTGAATACCATTATTATTATTTTTACTATAAAGACATATTATTATTACTGTTATTATTACTATTATTAGTACTGTTGAAATATTATTAAAGTTTAATTCGATGGGAAACTATTGTGACATTTATCGACGATAATTTGCCTGATCGCTAATTGATAATACATAATATATATATATGCAACGTGTTGTGATTTGCGATCGGTTAAGTTTTTACGGCAACACAATAAATATTATAGAGTTTATAAGAGCAAACAATTTGTTAACTTTATAGAGGCAAATAACCTACCCGTGCACGATGATATTCTAACTGCGTTTATTTGCATAATTATTATCATTGGGATTCGGTCTAAGATGGCGTGGGAGCGAGGTACTTCGCGTGGTGCGGCGGCGACGGTGGCTTTACACAGAAATCGAAAATTATCCTGAAGGGGGAAGAGGAGACTCCTTAAAACAGTTTCGGAATTTCCCGAAGCCGTTTTTAAGCGCATTAATTAAATTTGTACAGAGTAAACCGATAATTTATGAAAATAAAACCATCTGGAAGCGGTGGTGCTCGAACACTCTTTCGGCACTCTCCCCGTCCACACTCACTCCGACGCAGCACACTCGCCAGCGGTGGCGGAGAGCAGCAGATAAGAGGGCGGAGAGGGTGCAAAGCCAATATTTTCAAAAGGCGTCTGCGGAGGCGCTAAAAGCGACGGGAAAAGTGTGGTTTTTTTATACTCTACTCCGTGTAGAAAGGGTTGAAAATATGGATAGTATTAAAACCCGAACCGATTTATTCCCCTCGCCGAAACGGCCGCTAAGAAGTTCTTCTTAATAACACTCGTTCTTAATAACGACTTTTGGCTCTTTGAAAAGGGGAAAAATTGATATATAAAAAAAAAAACAAAGTTAAATAATAATTCAAACGGGTTGAGCAGACGGTTATACGATAAAACTCGTTTTTAAAAGCGTGTCTCATTGTTATCATTATATGGGGTTACGTGGTGGGGGCGAACGCGCACCCTCTCCGCTTAACTCTCTCGTCCATACGCTACCGTACCTATAAGTCTATATATTATATACGCGCCGGAACAAAAACTCTAAAATTTGTATTTTCTTATTCTCCGCGTAATACAACACGCGCATCTATACAAGTCTGTGCATGTATATTATATATACACACACAAGCGCGCACTTAAACTTCTACCTCTGCACCAGTGTCGCTCGTACATTTCCATCTCCTTCATCTCCTTAGCGTATACACAATGTAACATGCCGTGTTATTATTATACTTATTATAAAATAGTATTTTAAAAACCGACCCAAAGGATTTATTACGCGTACACGTGTCGCCGAAAACTGTTGTCGAAATCCGTTTGTATTCTCAAACACACGGGCATAAAATATAATATTAAATGTACATAATTTCACATTATCGCGCGATTTTTATGGGTTCGATCACTGACGGACAGACTGTGTTACACACACACACGCACACACACACACACACACACACACACACACACACACACACACACACACACACACACACCAGAATATCGCACATTTTATTATGTCTATCTCATATTATATAGGATATGTACACCGGCTTATATAGCTATATAGCGACCGTTCTACCGACGAAAATTGGAAACTCCGCGTAGTACGATTTATGGGCAATAAACCGAGTTCGGTGTGCGGCGCGTGTACGTACCAATAATATACATTAATATATTATTTTAGGTATGCAGCATCAGGTACCTGGTATAGATTTAAGTGCACATATTATGTAAACGAACGTTCGTGGCTTTCTTCGATACGTATATATATATATACAGCAGCAGCAGCGTAGGTACACACGCGCGTATCGCCGCGGACAAACGGAGATGACTCGGCAGATCCGATGCGGTTTTCGATGGCCATAAAAACGAAAATGGGTCGTATATCTGCAGTGTTCTACACAGTCGAAACGTATTATATTTTCGATCTGAAACGCGAGGCACGTGTGCTGGATATAATATATATTATTATAATGTGCGTCGTATAACGCGTAACGACGACGAATAGGACGAGACTGTTAGGTCTACTGCGGTATAAAACAATAATATTATAATATGCATAGGTATATTTATGTGACTTCTGAAAAAAAAAATAAATAAAAAATACTGCAGCTAAGACAAAAACTCTCGAGTGCGCCGTGTGTGGGTATACCAGTCGTCTATAAGTGTTGCGCATAGACGCGACGAAGCGTATATTATATTATTATTATTATCGTCGTCGTCGTCGTCGTCGTTATGTTATTGTGTGGTGGTTGTCAAAATTTTTTTGTTCTATTCTCTAGTCCACGGGACCACTGCTCCTCCGGTGGCAATAGACCGTCTTGCGCGCCGGCTACATTATAATATAGGCGTATAGGCGTATCGCTGTTCGATCCGTGTTCATAGACCCGTTTTTTGAGGACGGGATAAAAATATCTCCCGAACCGCGTCGTAGTATAATGCCTTGTAATATACCACCGCGACTGTTGGTAATAAATTTAAAAAAATAAAAAATAAAAAATAAAAATTACACATGTACATATGTATGCATAATATATATACTAATAATTATTATTAACGTTGAATTAACGCTTCGGTTTATGGTACGCAGACTGCAGCTATACACACAGAGTATAATATTATACGCGTGGTCCCCCATAGCCCTTAAATCGTACGAGTCATTATCAACTAAAATATCACGAAGCCCCTCGTCGTGTCGTCGACTTATCCACTACAAAATAGTGTACAGGCTCATAGTATTAGGCATACGATATTATACACGAAAAGTGCTTAATATAGTGTGCTCGCAGTCACATTTCATAATATTGTGATATATTATTACTTAAACGTGTCTCCAAACGAACTCCGCGCCCATACTGCGTGCACCGAAGCTATTACACGACATTATAATTATTATTATATTATAAATATTATACATTATGTGGTGTTAAAATCGGTACCGGGCGCGTTCTCGAGTCTATAATATATATTATTATTATCCGAGTACGATGATCCGTGTTGTAACGGAGGGGGGGAGGGGATAATTCGATACGCGTTAAAAAAAAATAAATATAAAAATAGTTTTGTTTTTTGACTCAGTTCGTTTATCCGTCGCAGCCCGCGTAATTAAGTTTTCAATAATATTGTTTAGTCATATTATACGTCTCCCTCGCCGCCCGGCCCGTCACACCGGCGCGTCACTGGACGACCGAGGCTTCTGTAAATATAATACGTTTGCGTATATAAGATAAAAACCGCTGCAGTAGCAAACACGACCGACGACCGCGAACGAATAAATTTTAGAAGAGCAATAATTCAAATGTATTATTAGCTTTTATCCATAAAAAAAAAAAAAAAAAAAAAAAAACGAAAAACGCTATTCGTGTGTGCTACTCCCAAAATATTAGCTTTAAAGCGCGAGACGTCCAATACACTTAGGATTTTAATTGCTCGCCGCGAACAGTCGAATATATACATACAATAATATTATGCAAGTACGTATGTGTGCACGCGTGTGTGTGTGTTTTGCGTATGTATGTGTATACCGTTCCGAGACGTCGTAACATCACATGATTCTGTGGTAGTGTTTTTAAATGTTATTCGGTTTCGGTTAAGACCACTACTATGTATCGCTCACTAACGTTTTATATTTTTAAAACACGATTCACGCGCACACGTTTTATTTTATGATTTCATACTAAAAATACAATATATGAAAATATAAAGAAAAGCGAAACGATAGCAATAATAATATATAACATTATGTATAGCTCTCGTGCTTTAAAATATCGCCGATGTAATTATCATTTTTATGACCGTTCTGATTATTTACTAGTAGGTAGGTGTTTTATACGTGAAATGTGCACATAACTATATACATTGGCGTTCGGTTTTTATTATACCATTATTATTATTATTATTTTTTTTTTCTGTGATAGTATCGCATAGAATTTCCGACGTATATAAACAATTTAATCAATTTCGTATTAAGGTTTTAGTTTTATCGCATTACCTATGCTCGTATTGTGATGTATAATATTAGTGGTATAAGGAAAATCACTAACCGTAAACCAAAAACTGTAGATCGTCTGCAGATTGGCGCTGCGTATCAATTAGTTATTTTATTATCAAGGAAACAATAATTAGAGAATAGAACATAATAATATCCTGTAATCGCGTATAATTTATTATTATGTATAAATTATACATTTGATTATGGATTTGCTTTTTCTACGCGTTTTCATACTCTGAACGCGAGCAATTAGTAATTTAATTTTTAATAATATTTTCATTGAGATTTAATTGCCGTCTGCTATAGGTATGTACACGTTGATTTCGAAAACGAAGAGCACACACACGCGCGCGCATACCCAACACCCACACTCACACCACATCCGCAAACACTGCAGTTTTCCTACTTACGGTTCACAACAAGTCGATATCATCATGGTATATACGCTAATATACTTATTCAGTTATAGGTAGTATAGCTGTATGAGGTTTACCTACTGTTTTGGATCAACGGAGCGTATTTATGTTGCGTATACCTACGTGTTAGGTAGATAACAACAATATCGTAGCACCGCATTAATATATAATTGAATATCCTAAATGTTACCTATATGAGATGAATTTAAATATTTATTTATTTTTTATTTTTTTTTATTCTTTGAGAAGATAATGGGGGGCCCACTGAAAATATCAGTGTGGAGGCGACCCATACGTTTACTTTTTCTGATAAAGTGTATGATATGTTTAAAAACTTATTTGAAGAAGATATCTAAAAAAAAAAAGAGTATTATATTATACATAAATATTTTTAAATCATATGATAAATATTTAATACAATGTTATAATACGAACGATTAAAAGTATACGTATAAATATATAGTTTAAATATTAAAGTAGGTACGTATTATCTGTTTATTCAGTTTATTATTGTTTATTTTACGAGTATATCATATTTTATATAATATAATATATGCGTAAAATATTGAGCTAATAAAACCAAATTTATTAATTATTATTAAAACTTTTAATTAATACAAGTAAATTTAATGGCAGATTATCGATATTAATTTTTTTTACATCTGTATTTTGCGTTTACTGTGGTAAATTAGAAATTTTCTTTTCTTTTTAAATCTTGAAAAGTTACTGTGTGTAATGGTAATCGATATATAATTATTCTAAACTTTTGCACTTGTATGGTTGTATATAAGTATGAGTGGGATTATGTTAGTTTTCTATGCATAATAATTGGTGGATTTATATTAGATAATTGACTAATATTCATATTCTATTTTAAAAGTGAGAATATTTTTTATAATGCACAAAGTACAACAAATTTAAAAGATAGTTTTTAATTGCAGGTAATATATGTTTTAAATGATAATGTGGTTAGGTACTAATAAAAAATTGATTTTAAAAAAACATTCATTTTTCATATTTTAATGTAGGTATATTTCATAGTTTCATGTATACCAAATTATATTATTAAACTAATATCCTAATTGATATAGCCTTAACTTTTACCGAATTTAATAAATATATTAAAAAAAAAAAAATGAAATCCATCTTGAGAAAATGCTGATGCAAATGGCACGTCATATTATAGTATTATAATAGGTATAATAGATATTTTTGTTTGACTTGTTTATCAGTATTTATGATCCATAATGAACAAATATCTAACGACAATGGAGGGTTGCGTAATAGTTACTGCAGATCTAGTTTGAGGTATTAAAAATATTTAAAAAAAAAAATTGTTTTACTGATAATGTATGGTGTGAAATGTATAATATTTACGTGTTTTATTATTATACATGTTGTTAAATATTAATTCAATAAAGTTGTTGCCTTTAATATATCTTTTAGAATTAGTAATTTATATCCTTATTAAATATATATTTAAATATATTTTAGGTTACGCAATATAAATCAAGGACTATTATGATACAATTTATTATATTCGGTCCTTGACGTAATTAAGTTATATACAGTTTTTTGAGATAAGACAAATATTTCTCAAACATTTGTTTTTCTATTGTTCGTTAATCGTTGAATATTATAAAATTACTTCGTTAAAATAATATGCACTACCTAACTGAATAATTAGAGTTATTAGTTTTTATTTATCTCTGTATTGACTATATTTATTTTGCACGTTTCAGTAGAACCGAATTCCGCAAGTAGACCAAAAGCATACCTTAACAAATCGATGATTTAGAGGTCAATTATGACAACATTCCGCTTCTAACGTGACACCAGTAAAATTATATTCAATATTTTAAAATTTTAAATACGTGTCGATACTCGATAAATGGCAACCAATGCCGCTTTAAGTTACCAATGTTACTATATATAATGGCAACATCCTCACTATAGATAGAAGTAATTCATTGTAACGACGGTTAGTTATTATATGGCAATATAAAAATTGACAAAAACAGGTAAATATACAAAACTAAGTGTAATATTATCGAATTTTGAATTTATTATGTATATTTATATATTATAATTTTATTTTAGATAAAAAATTGAGTAATGTATGTTTTACATATAAGACATCAAAAGATCTATTAATTGGTTTTAAACTTGTTAGATAAACGCGATTGATTCAGCGGATATAGAAACATTCGAAACACTATACAAATTCTTTTTTCCAAATGAGAATCGCTCTATTATACAGTACATTTTATAAGTAATTTTGTTGAAAAAATAATGCATTTTAGTTCAATGGATAGTTTCTGAGTTATTAAACGTTATAATAGCAACTATAAGAATTTAATTATAATATTTTAATTTATTCATATTAATGAATACCATTTTTAATTCATCTTAATTCTTCATACAATATCTAAGTAATATTATCATAGAATATAGTTCTTAAA
Organism: Rhopalosiphum nymphaeae; assembly: GCA_036289425.1. Taxonomy (NCBI): domain Eukaryota; kingdom Metazoa; phylum Arthropoda; class Insecta; order Hemiptera; family Aphididae; genus Rhopalosiphum; species Rhopalosiphum nymphaeae. The sequence goes on along the minus strand of JAZAQC010000004.1, from coordinate 13,105,043 downwards.
AAAAAGTTTAATAATTCAAAAACTAATTAATTCTAGTTTTGATTTAGATATTAAATCAACATTTTCAACAAAATCATCAGTTTAACAATTTACAGTAAAAATTACAATTAATGTAAAATAAAGAATGATCATATAATTAATATATTTAATATTTTACACCTTCATCATAAATTTAAATGTATCTATAAGATAACATGCAAATTTAAATCGATGATTATAAAAGAAGAAGCGGGACATTTTGAGGGAGATGACCTGGTTTTAATCATATGTTTTTAATTTTGTTCCCAATTCTATACCGGAGAGTTTCTTCAATTGAATTGAGATATTTTGGCCACGTATATAAATCTTATATTATCGATGTATACTTTATACAGTTGAAATGAGCATAAAATATATGGTCGTTATATATATAATATGCAGAAATATGAGAATTTCAAAAGTCAGAATGGAGAAAACAACGGGGATGAGCATTCTTGATGAATTAACTTGTATAATGTATAAAATAGTCATGGTCGACTGTTAAACATAATGGGTTGTTAGCCGCATAAAATAATTTTAACAGATCGCAATAATTAAAAAAAATCCAAAAAAGATATATTCGTATCGCAAAAGTGAGTGGGCTGATAACCAGGTGAAATAAAAACGCTACAACTATGTATTTTACGGATGAAATCGTATACCGGCAATTATTTTAATTCCGAATAAAAATGTCAAGAAAATGACGACGACAACGACTGCGACTGCGACGGAGGAGCGCATTATTATTATTATTATGATCGTCATTGTTATACGCCACCGCGCACACACACGCCACGCACACACTCGCCGAGATATTAATCTAAATAATTGTCCTTGTAAGAGGACTAGTTTTCGTTTCGTTTCACTCGGAAAAACTCGGGGGAAAATTGGACATTTTTATATATCGTATATACATGTGGTGTATAATACTCACAATCTTGATACGATTGTGTTCGGTGCCTAAATAATACGCAATAATAATATTATTATCACGACGCGGTATAATTATTTATTTTTTTTTCCTTCTGCAGGCGACCCTCCTGTCCTACGCTATCGCCCCCCTCCCCTCGAACCGCTTCTTCCTAACTTATCACCAAAGCTATCACTCACACACCTATATACACGTGTATATCCCGAAAATAATAATAATTGGTACGTATTATATTCGTGCGAGTGTGTGTCGTGTGCGATGTTAATCGTAACAACTATCAAGACCAGCAGCCTGTAAACGAACCGTATTAAAACACACGGAGATCAATTATAGGCACGACGATGACGATGACGACGACAAACGGTATACATAATAATTGTGTGGCCCGGAAAAGAATAGATGCAAATCGTCTCCTGCACCACGTCGCACCACCGTGCGGGTTTGTTATAAATATTCTTATAATGTATTATAATGCGCGTACAGCGAGTATATACATATATGTTTGTATATAATACATATATTTTAATGACGACAGATTTTCGTGTCGTTTGTCCGACGTATCCAGTTGATGTCAGTACACACGTAATAAAGCATAATGTGTATAATTATATGCATTTATAATATTGTGTATACCTAAACATTTTTATGGTATAAATCCTATGCTTTCAATTGGAACGTACGAGTGTAATTTATTATTTTTCGTAAAATTCGAACGGTTTTTTTTTTTTTTTTAATATTTAAAATAATTTTAAAATATAATCTTCAATTTATCAGCACAATATTCCAATAGTTCTAAATTAATAATAAAAAATTATGCTTAAGCAAAATTAAGTAAAATTTTTCTCCTACAAAATAGTGTATCACTCTATAGTGTCGATGAGCTAGGTAATGAATGGATCATTCTCTGATTATCTTCATAATCTTGGTGATTTTTATAAAAAAAAATTATATTTTATACATATTAAAGTTTCAAGTATGTTTTATAGAATTAAGAATAAAAAATAGCAAATGGCAGATAGCTTATTTTTAAAAAAAAAAAATGTAGATGCTCGTTTACCAACAGGTACGCCGAAAAATTGATTTTAAAACAATATGTTCAACAATTTTAAAAAAAATTACTAAACAATTTATTATATATTTTATAAAAATGATACTACATTAATAACTCTCTTCCCTTTGTAGCAATTAGTTTCTTACTTATCAGTTTCCTGGTATTCAATTTTCTAAGATTAAAAATTCGATATGATTATCATCATAAATTCATAACCATTGCCTATTTCATGATGTAATCCTTTATAGATGATAGCTATAATAGCTTATTTATACAAGCACTTTTATAAGTTGTATAAAATCTAAAATCATATATTTTTTTTATTATGCTTTTATAAAGGCAAAAAAAAAACAAAAAATACATCGCTTTTTATTGTAGTGAAAAACGTAATCTTACTTTGATTCAAAATATATAAAATTATTTTTTAACTTTTTAAAATCGCGAAAATTCGAGTTGAAATATTATTATAGTCAGTTAAAATATTTAATATACTAAATGTCAATATAATATAATATCATCGGTTTTGATTAAAATTATATCACATGATTTATACGATCAAAAAACCGATATGTTGAATACATATATTTTATAATATAATATATTATGATATCAAATGCAAAACGTGTCGGCAGAGTTCACGCAGCTTGTATACGCAAAACATATATGAGTTATAAATCCAAAATCATCGCAGTAAAGCCTCGTACGTCGAAAACTTAAAAACGTTTTTTATTTTAGAGGATCAAATGTTTGTATTATATAGACGAGAGTTATTATATCGTATCATTCAACAGCGCATGCCACTAAAATACGACGCACAGTTTGACTGTATGATTTACAATTGGACCAAAAAACTTTATCTTTTATCCCTTTTGGATTTCTTTGACTGTATATATTATATATTATGGTACCTACTGGTGATCTCTGAAAATCCTTTTGGACCTGAATAATAAAAATAAAATAACCTCCCGATTGAGGTCACAAAGGAAAACATAATATTTATATATTTTCGACGGGACGTGTACCGTAAGTCCCATCTCGGAGAGATTCGCGTATTATTCAGCTACACAAAGCTTCTTGCCGCATTTTTCTGTCGGCATTCGCTTGAAAAATCGCGAGAGTGAATTAGCTTAAGATTTTCAATTAAATTATGAATAAAGAGGAGAAATTGACCTCAGAAAAATTGTTTATTTCAAAGTGATAAATTAAAGTCCGAAAACAATACGATATTTTTGAAGACATTGTTTTAAAGTTGTTTATGAATAAAATTAATTAAATCATATAATTGTGTTTATTATTAAATTCGTTAGAACCAATGTAATTTTGAATACGTTTCCAAGTATTTTGTATAGCATAAATTGTTTAAAAACAAGTTTAAGAAACGTACAAATGATAATAATATATACGAATGAATTATAAAAATGAATTAAATTTAAGTTGTGAATATACATATATATATATTGTTTAACCGTATTAGTTCATAGCTAGCATACATTTTTAATGTAATCCGTGCGATTATAATTTGCTAGGTAAAAGTAAAACAATTGTTTGTACTTTATATATAGTACACACTACACATGATATGTTTATACACTGCAATACGTGGTAAAATGTTTTTTAAATGAGTCATTTTTTATGTATGTACATCTATATAAAACAGTTATAGTTGGCATTGTATAAATTTGAAAATTTACTACATAATATTATATATTTATAAATTATTTTTTGAAAACAGTTTTCTCTAGAACTGGAATTTTCACACGATGTTTGTAATATATAGTTATGTATAGCATATAAAACAACGATACACTTATAATTATATTTTGTATATAAATCAGCTCGTGAGTTCGTTCTAAATATTGTGCGTTTTTACGATTAAAACTTTTTAACAACAGTTTTAAGTGAATTAAATGTATTTATTTTACGATTGTAATTTTTATCTTTGTTTTTCCCGTTTTAATTATCACTGTTAGAATACAATTTACACACAAAAAGAACAGTCAATACGAGGGCTATAAATCGCTCTACAATCTTGATAAATTTCTTTGCTCTTCTCGAGTACGCATCATGCAGTATAAATAATATATTACAATATTTAATATTGGTATATGTAGCATGTGTGTTATATTATACCCACTTTGAACCATTAAATTTCGATAGATTTCTCAGACTCGGGGATGTAAGCCATGCAAGCTAATTTATAATAAGCCGAATCGGTAAAACGTATTGCAGGAAACAATATCGATACTTGTATCTATAATTTTATATACTCGGCAAGCGAGCACGTGAGTTAATAAGTATACTGATCCTACCTACCTATGAGTACATAGAATTTATTCTCAACGTTCGCGATTGAGCATAAATTATTTTCTCGTGATTTGTTGAAAGCGCAATATACCGTTGTTAATTGTTATGCATGGCATTATCATAATACGACGATACGATGAAATACGCGTTTTGTTCAAAAATATATTTCAATAATTTACTAAAACACAATGAGGGTAATATATTTTAATTTACGCCATTGAAACCTTAATGCGCACATGCTGCTTCCTATCGCTTTTGGCTTGGCGCTTAAAGACGCGCCTGATAATATATTTATATAACGTTTAGATATAAACCTCGATGTACCGATAATAATATATACCTATTTACCTATTATTAATCGTAAATATTCTCTGCGCAGATAACGTGTTTTACGTGTCATAAAAACAATGAATCAGAGACGGTTTATAAAGAGAAATCCGGTAATAATATACATAATACACACGACACACATAATATTTTTTAAATAATAAGTTGTTCTTACTGCACTTCAGCGTACATAGCATATATACTTACATATTATAATATTATTGGCGCATGCGAACGTTTTAAAGTTAATCATAATGTGTAATATATATATGTATTATATTATACAGTGGTGTGGACATGGTTATATTATGTACACACATGTATACCGATATTACCAAGTCTCTAAAGACGAATACCAACAAGACTTTTTTTGTTATTTGCAGTGCTAAAGAAAACAGCCTCGTGGATTTTTATTTTTTCATAGGTATTTTATACGTACCTATACAAGTACGTGATTAACAACAAATGTTATTATTATTATTATTTTTTCAGTATTCTTTATCGCGTATACGATTCTCGCACACTAAATTTGAAAAATTGGCCTGTTATTCATTTCGTGTTACGCCGTCGCACTTGTACCTACGTAATAATAATAATAATAATAATAATAATAATAATAATATAATAATAGCACAGCTCGCGGTGCAAACATATTTTTCCACCGTCCGATGGCATCAATAATTCAAGTGTACTCGCCCGTGATTTTTTACTTTTTATTTTCTTTCCAATAACAATACCAGGAAATAATGTCGAGTGATTTCGAAATCGTTTTCGAAAATCTTATTCTAAATTATTATAACATACACATACACAAGTACTCACGCACGTATTATTAAATATAATATGTACATATACATACGACAAAAATATAATGTTTGTTTTTATGTAATGTAATATATATTATAACAAACACAGTGTATGTAAATGTTTTACTTATAAATATTTAATGTATTTTTTTAAATTTAAGTTTTGTTTATTTTTTTTTTTTTTCACTTCAGTTATATACTATGTATGTATATGTGTATATGTAGCTGTTTTTATTTTTTACTGTTTTAAAATAATATATATATATATATATGTATATTCATTCGCGTGGCTATTAAAAAATGTTGCAAAAACAAGGTACATTCCGATATCAAGAGAAAATAATTTATTATTTGTCGAAAACCGAAGAGCAATAACCGACGTTTGCGGTAAGTATATACTCGCAGCAGATATGGACACACGCGTATACCGTGCATATACGTATAATATATTACTGCTGCGGTGTTCGATGAATACGATTGATTGTGTAGGTACGCGTGTATTGTAACGCTGTAAAATATGCAGCGTATTCGACGCCTGTAAGTTTGACCATGAACGAAAAAGACTTAATAATATTTAGGGAAGTATAAATACGCGATAAGAACTATTTCGTAAGAAACGCGTATTCAGATATTCGTATTTCATGAAGGTGGGAATTCTCCGTAATTCTAGGACGAATTATTGATTGAAGTATTTCGAAATGTATTATATTGCACATGCATGTTGTGTAGAATAGAGGCGATGAAAGAAAAAACTCGACTGTATATCGCTTAGTATTATAATATAATATATATATTACAGCATCTGTTGACTCGGATATTATATTGGTAAATACCGTTTGTTGCGGTGCTGATAATCATTAGATAAAATTGTGTTCGGATTGTGCATTGCATACCTACTTATATTATAATATGTTAATATCGTTCATCACAGTCGACAGGAAATGCACTAAAAAAAATGGAGAATGTATAAATGCATAATATATAATATGGTACCTACAATCGTATAAACTATACTTGCATCGTGCATGTATATACGTGTTTGTCGTACCTATTAAGTGCACTATATACGTATAGGAGTATTGTACTTACATTGATGTCATGTTGTATACTAGTTACAATAATAATAATAAAAAAAATTTACATTATTTGTACATCAGCACCGATCCAAGAACAATTAGCTCCGAGCTGCGGATTAATTAACGTTTTAATAACCCTGATAATCCCACGGCCAACAATTTTTTCGACAGTAATTATGTACAATAGATCATCGTCGTACGCGTATACGCTTCAACAGTGCTATTACATAACTACATTGTACCTAATATGCGAGTTGTACATGACAATATAATGTTACGTACACTGCATATATCTATATAGGTACCTACATAATATTGTAGTATGATTGTTTCTCCACAAAGACGACTTTTATAGAGATCCTTCACCCTTATCACTATGTAATCGTAATATGCAGGTATATTATCGCGTATCTATACGTTTATAACATATATATATATATATACAAAATATATTTGTATATGGTATACTGTTTCAAAATTACAAATTTTCGTTGTATAGGTGCGATTGGTTCGTGCCCTTAATATATACCTACCTGAATAGTTGATAATAATATAGCGTTTTGGCGTACAATCCCGATAAAAGTTTTTCATCCATTTATATTTTAGAACAACGATGATAAACCGCAATATGATAATATATATAAATATACAACATTGAAGGTAATACGTTATATTTCGCGGAATATCGTGTGGTAAAAAATGATCCCCCACCCACGTATTGCTATTGTGGAATTATTTGATATTCGCGAGAAAAAATGTACTGTGTGTTATTCGTACACGTGTTATTGGAAAAAATTCTGAGAATTTCGTTTTTATGAGAAAATATTTTCCAAACGTACACTTCAAATATATTGACTACAAATAATGTACCGCGAAATACATACATATATATATATATATATATATCAATTATATTATTATGCGTTTATGTCACATTCGACACAATAATAATATGCACGCACATACAGTGATGATATAAAATAGATATTTCTTTCTTTCTTTCTTTTTTTTAAGCTCAAAATGCGAAGTATTAATTATGTTATTAAAAGTAAAAGAGCGGCATACTCGGAAATATTAAATACCTACGCGAATATTATCGTCATACTTTTGTCATCAACATGCCGTGGGGAAAACGGGATAAAAAACTGTTGATGAAACTTGTTTAAATTGGTGTCTAAGTTTGATTTGAATAACTAATTGGTTGAAGATATACATATTATGTCTATGATATCTATTTATCTTTAGTTTTTTTCGATCGTTGTATTTCGCCGAATTCAAACATTTCAATACATGAGTAAAACATTTTATTTTATTATAAATTCAAAAAAGAAGTGGAAAAACGCGTTGTCTAATGAAGTCATCCTTAACTTTTAATTAGTCAAACATCACTATCTCTCCATATAAATTATAATAAATGTAAACAAAGTTATATCATCCGGTAGATTTATTTATTTTTACGTGGAATTCCTATAGTGTACGTTTTATAAAGCAAACATTTTCTTTTCAACTTTCATTATTAAAATAATTTAAAACTTGCACATTCTGTTTTAATTATCAAGTTTCACCTATTATTTCCAGTTAAAATATTTCTTAGAGAAAAAAACCATGGAGATACCTGGACGGGGGTTACTTGGAAAAACTTAATTCGTAATTAAAAAAATATGTTCACCTATATATAATAATAGTAATAATAATAATATAAGCCGGAAATTCGCAACGGTACTGACGCTCGGCCTTATCATAATATAAATATATATATATGTATTATGTATATTGTACGTATATAATAAGTGCCTCTTACCTACGCGCGTCACAGCTTGATTTTATTCGAGTGATGACTGAAGCATCAACACCGACGAAAGAACAATATTTTATAATATTTCGACGTGGAAGATTCTAACTTTGTATTTATGCATAATACACATTATATATGCATAAAAATGCGATGTACATTCAGAAAATTGGACATTAGCGGTAAAAAGGCATATTTCATCGGCTATACCCTCTGAAGATTATTAGCGCCGTGCGTAGGCGTATCGTGTAGCGTTTCGTCATTACTATTTATGAGCTGCTCGAACAAAGGGGTCTGATTAAAAATAATTGCGAACACTAACACCACACCCTTTCTTTGTTTACGCAAAAAGATCGAGGAATTAATGGGAAAAGGGCACAAAAAGGCATGCGTATGGCAAACGTGGAATAACAAAAAAAAAAAAGAAGTAAATGGCAGTCGATGTAGGATTAAAAAAGAACAGAAAGGTAACAAAAACTAAAAATAAAAAAACAACAACAACAAAATAACGTAAAAAAGTAACGATAGTCGGACGATAAAAATAAATCAAACGGGGTGAACTAAATTTGCGTATATATACATGTAAGATAAAGGGTCCTCTATACTATACTGAAAACAAAAAAAAAAAACGAAAAAGGGTTCAAAAGATAATGGTTTATTTTTTTTTGAGGTTACGCCAGTTTTTTTAATTATTTAAATTCCGACGGTATCGGTGAATCTTTGTTCACGCGCGAGGGTGAAAAAAAACGTCCGCGGATATTTTTTGATACACAAGATTTAGTGCGACGATCGTTAAAAACCGCAACATCAATTCTCAAAAAAAAAAAAAAAAATAAGGGGATAAAAAATAAATAAATACTGAAATTAAATAAATGTCCACCCCTAAAAGTTGTGGGGTTTTTTCCGGTCGTTAGTGGTATGGTATTATTTTTTTTTCCGAAACGTGTGACCGTAATCGCTATATATTCCTTTGACCGGCTATATGCGTAGCCGTAGATCGTGCATATAATGCGCTATGTACATTATATACAATATGATTATAAAAAAATAATATCCATCCAAACTTTTATATCACACGCATTGATATTGTATTTTGTTTTTGAATTCAAATGTAGTAATGTTAAACTGTATATAGTTACAATACTATACACTCAATATAGTGTAAGTTCCTTGTTATAGTATTCTTTATTGCTTTTATAGATTTACTTTAAAATAGAGCATATATGATGACCAAATACGCGATATACACTCAGTGGTGTTTTTAGTCTAGGAGTAATATTTGCAAAATTCATGATGCAAAACATCCCTTTATAGTTCAAAGACAATTCCTACCTATATGAAGTGTGCAAAAGTGTTTTGGTACTTCCCAATTGACGACAATACAAGAGCGTATTAATTGCACGTATGGTGGTCAAAATGTCATGAAAAATCCGATGGGAATATCGCCTAAAAAGTTATAACGACCTAAATTATTATATATCCGCCCGAAATGTTGTAACGTGAAATAAGGACGTGATCTGCAATCTGTTTATACAATTTTTAAACTTAGGTTTTACATCATTACAAACGTTTTATTATATTATTTACGTATACAAATAAAATATATGGAAATTATATTAAATTTACATCTACTTGAAATATGACGTATTTATATATAATTTGTATGATAACCCTATATGATATAGGCTATGGTAACGGTGTATATTATAAAGTGATGGGAGGGATGACAAGGGCAAATTAAACGAAGCCACTCGACTCGGTTCAAAGGGACTTTTTTCTCGAAAATTCCAAACCGTTGAATTTCATAATAAACCACTCGACCGGCCTTTGACGGCACGCCGGAAGATACTCCTTTTCGGTCACTCTTAATATTTAAAAAAAAAACTCTGTAATATCAGACAGCGTATACACAATATTACGTATAGGTATATAATAATAATATGTGCGCCGTGTCTATAATAATAATAATAATAAAATGTACATCACCGAGTCGTCTTTTTCAACCGCGGGTGCTCATCGGACTGCAGGAAATCGTCGTCAATCGTTTACGTCGACCGGAGGTTAACGTATAAAAAAAAAAATCTAAATGAAAAAAAGAACCGTTTCAAAGGCCGTGTAATTGTATACGTTTTAACAGCAGTCGTCTCCGCCCGCGCCGCGAGTTTTAAGGATCACACGAGCTTGTTTTTAACGATTTCGAGGTCGTCAAGGGTAAAAGCCCCATTCAAAATATATACATGTTATTATATGCGGTGGTATACAAACATAATATATTTATATGTAGATGCCTATTACACACAACGGTCTGTATGATAGCGTAACGGTATGTATACGTATTATATTTAAATATATATAGGTACGATGATTTTATATAAAAGTTCATTATATTTTCATCGTTAATTTCGCGTGTATCTCTTTACTTCAAATAATCCGTTTTTTCCGCCCCAGTATCGTAGCGTTTCCAACAGATTACTCGCGGTTTTTTTTCAGGTTCACTTATTCGTATCGTAGGTATACGCCACCGCTAGCGCGTCTTCAAAGACAGATTTACGAGTGCTGCAACGCTAACCGCAAGTTTAAATGAGGAGCCGAGCAACCGAGATTTTTAAATCTTTTTCGTTAATTAACCCGCCGTCCCCGCAGTGCAGTACCATATATATGTGCATCCGGGAGCGGAGTTTTGCATGCATAATATGATAGTAGTTTGCCACCGTGCCGGTTAAATGGTTAAACGTGTCGATATAATATGTACAGTTCAATCATCACGACACAATATGACTAATATTAGTCTATCGTCGTATAGAGTACTGGGTCGCTATTACCTCCCAGTTCACCATTGCTGAGACTGCACTACTGTTGCAAATGCAGCGCAACGGCGAATTGGAAATTTTTCACGTTATCATTATGTTATATTATATATACAATATACAGTTGCACGTCACAAACGCAGCAAAGATTACGTGGCGTACGGCGAGTTATTTAAATTTGTAATACTTAGAGGTTCAACGATACACGTATAGCTGGCGAAACTAGCGTATGACGACCGAAGCGTTTACGGAATTCTCGAAAGCGGATATTATATGTATAGGCACTTACAACGGCCGGTTGTTCGATGGCAATTGCACATGTCAAATACAATATCACGCGTCTAAATATTATAATATAATGTGTACCACGGTGTAAGTGGAATGCGTTTAGAGTGCAATTAATGTGGTTATATTCTTACTCCGAGGCATATCATAATCAAATGACTATACCTATCAGATAAACCATTATAGTATACAAGATGTACGCCCATTCCATATAATATTATAATGTATTATAATGTATAGCTGCAGTTGTCAACTATGCTCATCACACGTCAATTGCAATATGCACTGTTTAAACTTTAGTAATTTCAATATCAGACTTGGCTGTATAATATACATATAATATTATATTCTCTAAGATGGTCACATTGTACAGCGGTGTTCGATGCTTGCTGCCTTTATTTCAATTTAGCAAATATCATTAATAGAATTTTTAATCAGATGAGATATCTATATATACCTATGTTTATACCACATGCATATATATATAAACAGTTATAGTACGGAAATGTTTACAAAACAAACTATTACATTTTTTAGTAAACAGATTGATGTTTTTTAAAAATGTGTCGTCATCTGGCAACATCATTTTTATTTGAGTGTCGGGCCGTCTGTGATTTACCATACACTTTCTTCTCCTATTCACTCGATCTCGTCATAAAGTTCTCTCTCGAACTCATTACTTTATAGGTTTATATGATTCATACAAACAGCTTTATTTTTAAACATTTATATATTATTTTACAGCCTCAAATAGAGAATAATTGTTGTCACTTTGTTATACACGCATTATCACGATCTCAAACGTGCAAAGCATATACCAATAAACAAATATTATGTACAAAATCCAATCAAACTCGGAAAACGGACGTGCAAAAGTTTCTCAATTATTTAAAACATAGATAAAATAACAATATTATATAACATGGACTGCCAGTCCTCCATACGCTGCCATTAAACCTATAGTGTCGTCTTTGTTAGAAATAAATAACCAATACCTGTCATGCATATGATAAGAAAAAAAAACATTTTCGCCAAACTTATCTTTCCCTCTGATACGATCAATCCATACCTTCTTATGTCTATGATTTAAACGCATTTGTACACATATTTATATACCTACACAAAACCACAAAATAGTCATCCCAAATTTGAATTTTCAACAAATGACTGGTACGACAACGAATGCCGTGATTTACGACCATACTGTTGTACAGAAGTCATGGAGATCGATAAAATCGTTCGGCGTACAGTTCTAATTACACAAATATGGTCTGCTGTTTAATTGTTGCAGTGGACGAGCACAGCTGTTGAAAAAAACATTGTACGATGGTGCAGGATCACTGTATAGTCGTATTATATTTACATATATTTATTATGTATACAAGACGGCAGTCCGAAGGGGTTGCTACTGTTGCTGTGCAGCGTCGTCCTGCGTATCGCGTATATATATATAATAATATGTAGCCCGCAAATGGCGGTGTGCGGACAAGTCGCGACGGTGGTTTTTACAATAACCTCGAGAGCGTATGTATATGTATAAAATATCACCGGCAAAGATAAAAGCTTAAAAGTGGCGGAGAGCTTATTTAAGGCATCGGAAGTCGTAAACAGTGGCGGCGGCAGCTATGGCTTTTGCTTGTATAAATATATATATACGAGTATATTACAACCGCACCGTCGCCGTGCCTGTACTGCGCGTCTCGTTGCGATCGGGTTTTTATAGTGTAAACAGAGAGAAAGGGTTGGTGTGTTTTTAGGGTCGATAAGGGATTCGGCTTGTCATAAATATTAAGAGTGTAATTTTGTCTTTTACGGGTGTGCCTTATCCCAGAGGTATCGTCTGCCACCGCCGTCGTCGCCACTACTTACCTATATATATATACACATGCACTGGAAGGGTGGCGGCGAAGAACAATGCGAGGGCATAAGAACGAATCGTCCGTTGCCGACGATCACAAGGAGAGGTAGAACGGGGAAAGTTCGATGGAAGAAACGGCGGGAACGAGAAAAAAAATACTCCTGCACCCCGCGGATCGTCGCAGTGTTTATTAAATTTTTTAATTGGACGTTTTTCCGCGCGCCCGATCCGATCCCCTAAACCCCATTGAAAGACCAGATGAATATTACACGCCATTTATTATATTATTGTATACATAATGCACGTATTACAGGTACCTATTAATAATGCTCCTAATATACGATATTGTATAATGCGAATAATGCGATGTATATAGTATAATATTATTTACTGTAGTGTACTCATACACGCGTTATATTACAATTTTTGAATTTTATAATATCCTATAATATTTATATTATTTTGCAATAATGCTGAGCGCACTTACGTGCGATTTACTTTGAATAAAGCACCGAAAAGATTTCAATATAGTTAAAACGAATATGTATAATTATAGAATTTAACACTATATTTTGCGTACATGCGTGTACTTTATATGCATAACCCAAGTACTCGACTTAATTACGATGTCTACACATCATCATTATAATATAATATTGTATTTAAATAAAAAGTTCACCGACTAAACATTAACCACGTTCACATATTATCACAAATCAACAACTATACTGCAAGTATATAATAATTACAACAAACGCGAGTTACATTATATACATATAGTTTATTCGATACTGTTAACTTCTTTTTACGGCCCTATTTTTTTTTAATATATTTTTTTTTAAAACGCCTTTTTATTTATTCCACGTCACCCCTCTCATAAATATCATAATGATATTGCATTTTTTTAATTACTCTTATAATATAGACGACTGATTAATATAAACGAGATAAACGCTCGCACAGTATATTAGCTATATGATATGAAAAACTTGCGTGACGGCGAACGTTAATGCGTATAGTTTTATCTGAACGTTATCAAACGAAACTATTATGCGCTCTTGTTTCGTACAGTTACGAATTTATTAGAATCATTTTTTTTTTATAGTTGTTATTATTATTATTATTTTTTTTTTTGGTTTTTAGTTAAACGACTTTTAGCCTCTTTAGTCCTTACAACAGTAAATTGGAATACGTTCGGTACATGCCATTGAATAATTTAGATGCATTACGGGAAAAATTAAAACCAGAAAAATGTAATACGCATCGAGCTTATGTACTGCACCAACAAATGAACAAACGGAGTGTTATCTTTTAAACAGTTCTTGCAGCAGTCGTCGATTAAGTATTATGGACTGACGAAATGAAATCCTGAATTAAGCTTTCTGTCAAACGGCTTGTAACAATTTGAAGTAGATAAACAATTCTCATATACCTGTAGATATCTACTAGTACTGGTTGCGAGTACTTTTGATGTCAATGTGTGTACCAATGTTCGTGTATGTTATCAACTTATATACATTTATCAATTATATACGATAATAAAAACAATAATATTAATTAATAAACATAAATAGTATTTAGTATTATGCATCATAATCACAATGAATATTAATTATTGATATATTATTATTAAATACATTTTACAGTGAAAATTGTCTCAAATAAAATGTTAGCTCGTATAATTGTTTTAACGTATGGGTAGAAATAAGCACAATAATACGATGAAAATCATGTGACATATATACATATATATATTAGAATTATTATTATTATTATTTTTAATAGCTTCCGGTATCTAAATTAATACAGCTCAATAATTACAAACACAGAATTATTATTTTTAAATTAAAGTGATTATTTTAAGATTAAAATTAAAAAAAAATATATATGAAGTTGAAAAAAAAACTAATCAAATTTTGATTTTAGACTAGTTCGCCGAATATGTTTATCTTAATTTATCGTTGAAACTATCAGTACCTATATACAATTTTCAAAACGTGAAATAGTCAAAAACTACACATCATGCAATGAGAGCGTAAACGGTTTTTACGTTGATTGAAGTATACGCGCTCAATACATATGTGCAGTGCTTGTACCTATACGGTATGTATATGCATATTGTTGTTGTTTTCGCAAGCAAAAGTAAACAGGCGGAGACGTGGAATATGCAGGTATGTGCGGCACACAAAGTTTTGTTTTACTAAAACGGTTTTTTTTTTTTTTAAACAAAAAATGTTTTCTCCAGTTTAGTTTTGTTATTAAATATTCCTTTATTATCATTTACGATAATATTCTACACGATGACGCATGTTTTCACAAACTTTGAGGAAAACTCCGAAACAAGAATTTAAATAATATAATATACAACACATACACACAGGTAAAACGAGGGAAACTAGAGTACCTACGGACGAGAAACAACAACGAAAATAAAATCTACACGTGCGGGAAAAACGATAAGTGTTGTCGGTGAACGTATATCGTATAATAATATAATGGTATTATAATGGATATAATGTATACGAATAACGAATCGAATATGCGAAGAATTCGTAACGCTCGACAACAAAGACACCGTTATTAAACCTTGTCCGTCTGAGGTAGTGAAATAAAATATACAAGGAAAACAAATTAACCATTAAATCCGATCGATGCTGCAGTCGATCGTGACTGCTAGACCGCCACCTCGCGCGAGCATTACATTATAGGTATACACGTAGACACGCTGCAGTGGACGGCGCGAAGAGCCCAGAGATTTGAATATCACCGGTAAAATATTATGTGTGTCTGAGACGGAAAATAACAGGTTGCCGTGTGCGTGCGCAATGATTGGTGGGCGCCCGTGGCCCCCCCCGATAATGATTATTCGGTAGATCGACAACGGACGGACGGGAACACACACGTCGTCGGATCAATCGTCATCGTCCAAAGATCATCGCCTAATTCGCACGACATAATATTGTTATTATTATTATTACGCTTTGTGTGTGCGTCTAGATAATGCGCTCTCGAGCAGGTAGACAAGACAGCAGGTATATATATGTATATATACACCCACGACACGTCGGCGGCTGCGATACCGTTTTAATTGTTCCGACCGTGTATAATTTTTCCATTTCATTCTCACCTATTATTGCTCACACGCTATATAGTTAATATAATTTATATATATATTATTAACGACGCGTACATATTATAAACCGTGTGTGTATGTATAGGAAACGAATCAAACCGCAGGAAAATATAAAAAGAAACATTACTCAACGGTGCGATAAAACAATGGACGATACTTTGCGGAATTGATGATTTATACATATCACCGACTTTTCTGCGTGCATAGTGCATACATAAATTACATCGAACGTTCAACAAAAAAGTCTCTCTGTGAAAAAGTTTCATTATTAAAGTAGCACTTACGTAGATATAACAAAAATGCAACGCATTTATACCTATATATTAAGCCATTATATTATATAGTTCCTCATGGGTAATAACCAATATATACATATATAGGAACACGTTTTTTTTTTTTATTAATTGTCATTCGCCGTTTTATACATTTTATGGGTTCGACAAATTATCTAACAAAGCATTATGCTATCGATGAATGTATAATAATATAACCGTTTACAATATTATTCATTACAATAATTGTTCTCGACGTCTTTTTACCAACATATACATTTTGCACGTGTTGACAGTGGAATTTTTTTTTTTTGTTCTACGGAAATGTCACATAATAATTATACACAATTACACATATTATATAGGTTTATTTATAGACAAGTTGAAAAAAAAATGTGCAATATCGACATTAATATTGTTCGCTGTTTAATTTATCATATACAAAAATACAACCTACCTATAATAACAAATAACTATAAAATATATATCTTATCAGCTTATATTTGTCACATTCCAATCGTTTTGATGAAATCGCAGAGAGAAGATTTATTTTTTATTATAATATCTACAACCTAAACCATACGACAACCGTTTTATAAGTGACGATTTAAAACGATGCTTAAAAAAGGGACAACTTTCCATACTGATGAATGAGAAGGGCTGATTACAAATGTTTAGGTGAAATGAACTGTATACCTTCCTACATCGCTGTATGGCAAAACATCGACAACATTTCGGTCTCGATCCGACCGTGGTCATATAATCAAAGCACACGCATTAAACTCAACTATGGAGGGAATTTTGCGTTTCGTAAAAAAATTCAAAAGATGCACAAAATTGAAACTTAAAAATCGACTTATTTTGACCTATTATTGTTGATACGGCAGTCAATAATTTAATAATAGAAGCGATAAATAAATGATATCATATGTGCTTGTTTTGATATTGAGTAGAACATTAAAAATATATTTATGTATATATACCTACCTAAGTTTTAACAGTATTAATGATTGATAACGTGATGGAAAATAATGATTTGGCGTGTTGAAAGCTTTAGACGGGCCCTAAAAAACTATTGTCAGTTTCATATTGAACTATGGACGAATATTTTAAAACTCCTCGTTATTGTATTAAAAATGAATAATTTTGATAGAATTTGACACGAATATTTCTATTATACAGACTAGATGTCACGAATGTTTATAATAATAAGGTAGATATATTTATAACTTACGGAAACAAATTAGTACATATTAATCATATTACGTATTATAAATTATTATACACAGAAGGTATTTATTTTTTCCTTCAAATTGTCTGGTTTTTATTTCAAATGTTTACAATGTTAAGACAGACATTTTGTTATTACGTTATTTGGTTATATGATTAAATAATATAATTTTAACTTTTCGAAACGTGTAAACATTTTTAATATAGCTAATACAAATACAATAGATAATAATACATATACAGGTTAGGTATTAGTAGGTTTAGCCATTGCATAATAATTACGTGTGATCTGTCGTAACGAACAATTAAATACAATTATAACCTCTGATTACTGAATATTTCATAACGAAGAATAAACGTTGACGATCATTGTTTTCTTAGATAAATATTTAGCGCACCATTCTTTTCAGATAAAGATTGTAAAATGTATAAAAATTGCAAATAGACGAATTAATTAACATTTTTAAAACGAATATAAATAAAATATATTTACACATAAAAACTAACAGATTTGTTAAAATCAGACAATATAACATTTTATTATAAAATGATGTGAAAAGTGATCGGATATTAATATTGTTTTAAATTTCCAAATCGTAATTGCGTAGCATCAATGCATCATTCGAGTTTATCGATAAAATTTCACCAATAGCTGTGGATCAAATTATCATTTATAGGTTTGTTAATATTTCCCAACGAAAGTTGTTGAAAAAAATGGATTTTTTCTACATTTTTACCGTAACGTTTTAAAGAGTTTTTTTTTTTGCTATCGCGCGTGTTATAAGGTTAACTTCCGTTTTTTCTTCAAATATTTGCAAGTATCTAAAAGTAGGTATATAACAAAAAATAAAACATTAAAAGCTGAGGAAAAAAACCGAAGTACGGCTGATATGAAAAAATTATGAAAAACACAATATAAATCAAAATGTAAGTTGGTGTAGGTAGGAGGCACATTTTACTCGAAACTTGGCGATAAATTATTACTCGGGGTTACTATACTATTAACATATCTTTTGTGTGCAGGTACATACTAAATATTGTAACGTCAATGTGTCCAAATATAGGCACACTACTTATACGTATATAGGCGAATTATTACTGAATGGTAATTTGGCTGACATTTTTGTTTCAGCCCTTGCACAAACTCGGTAATTGCAGCTGAATATAATTGCGCGACTAGATTAAAAAATAAAAACGTATACGCGTGTAAATATACGTATATATTCGTATACAGCATAGGTACACGCGGGACACCCTTGTGACCTTTTAATACGTTTATGTAAATCCGAGTAATTAATCATTTTTATAATGCGATTTCCCTGTTGATCGGCCGGCGATAAGTACACGTCGGGGTATGAGCCATAAAATTCGATGAAGTCCATATTTACGACGTGGGAGTGGTTCTCCGGGTCTATACATATTTTTTTTTTTTGATAACTTAATCAAAATTAAAACAACGACAATGGCGAATTTATGTATATACCTAATATATAATATAGTTATAGGCGCCCACCAAAATATAATATATCTGCATATAAGAGGCATGTATGAAAGTTGTGCGTGTTTCCATCGTTTTAATATAATAATATATTACACGCGCACCTATATATATACATATGGTGAAAATGGATTGCAACGAAGTAAAATAATAGCGATATAATATTAAAATAAATATCAAAATATCGGTTCGTACTGATGGCTGAGAGCAAACGTTATAATATTGCCGCAGTGGCGTTATTTCTGCGCAAAAAAAAATAAAAACAAATAATCGCAGGCGATGCAGTTGATATCGACTTACTGCGCACCGCACATCATCTAATACACGCATATTATATACATACGGTTCGCTGCAGTTGCATGCGCGTGGTCGAACGACTTTTTACCGCGGTCATCGCTTCAGCAATAGCGTGTGTCTCTAAAACAAAACAAAAAAAAAAAAAAATTAAACAGTAAAAAACGGCTTCCACTGCACACACGGCTCGTTTGTCGTTCACCTGCGCTCGTCTACACACATTATATATATTTATTACGTACGAAAACCGACGTATTTATTCCTCTACAGGTTATAGCGACGTATACGCACTCACATAAACACACACATACACACACACGCTTACATACTATATATTATATTCATTTTTCCCGCAGCGGCAGCAGTAAATTTATGCGCGCGCGGAATATTCCTTCGTCATCGATACGCCCACCGATATTATGCGATCCGCACACGCCGCCGCCGCCACCGCAATGCCATTACACATATATAATATTATTATAATATACACGAGCGAGCGTAATTATTATTATTGCCAGCCGTCTATATGATATAGTAATTGGAGACGTCTGTCACCTGCCCCGACGTTTTACCCGTCTTTTTCACTCCCGCACGCCTCCGAACTCTCCTACACACACACACACACACACACACACACACACACACACACACACACACACAGAAGGTTTATTAATAAAAGTATATACTTTATATAGTGTTATTATAATATTCTCGAGACGGTATATACCTATACACACACACACACACACACATATAATATACCTACCAGTGTAATACAATAATAATTATATAGACCGATCGAAATGAAACAACGCGTATATTATATGTATAGTACGCGTGGTGTTTCTATTTTTTGTTCGTCTCTCCGCACGCGAGTCGTCAGGTGCTAATGATGTACGACTATACCACGGCGGCGAATATAAATATTATTTTAGCGACAAGTGCCCCTGAAGCGGTCGCGGTAACAAAAAAAAAAAAAAAAAAAAAACGAAAAGGAAAACGTCGATCTCGTACATCATCGCCATCACATTGCTTTATTATTATTATTATATTATGCTCATCGCACACACCGGCAGCAGCCCGGAGAGTAGTTTTCGATAATCCGTTGTTTAAACATATAGGACACTGCATAGGTGTATAATTAGCCGATGCCACACGTCGAATTCTATAACACGGCGGCGGAGGCGAAGACGTATATATATACCTGACACACGATATCGCGACAGTGTGCCTGTAGGCTGCTCCGTCGTTGCTGCTGCTGATCATGTTTTTTTTTTTTTATTATACTGTTATTGTCGACGAATATTCATGCGCGACAGCCGTTGTCGTCGGTGTGTGACGTGTTTTCATCGCGCGTTAACTGCGTGTCGATTTCGTAAATGGTTTACGTCCGCACTGCACGGCGGTGTACGATTATTAAAATATACTTCGCAGAGCTATAATCTATGTATCGGCTAACTATGTGAAAAGCGAACGGCAGCTGCCGGACAAAACGCACATGCACACATAGATATTTTTCGTACAGCGACAAACGGGTCAGGATTTAGCGACGAGGAGGCCCCTAGATAAATACTCTTCGACAGAAACTTATACACATATATTTTATTTTTGTCAATAATATTTGTGATACTCTGATAAGTATAAGTAAAATGTGGATTAATAATCGTAACAAATTAATATTTTTTTGCGTAGTACATAATATACGTATACGCCTATTAAACCATTTATACTTTATACATATAGAATATTGGTTATTGCTACACGTGCATCCGCGTGTAATTTTTCTAGTACAGCAACTATACAATACAGATTACTATATAATAAATCAATAAATAATGATACATTCAACTGCGAGAGCTACTTCTTTCATAATGCCTATATATACGTATAATATAGTCTTTTATTTACGTTACTTATTAGGTACGTCAAAAACTGTTTCGTAGATATGTAGCCAAAAAAAGTAATTATGGCAATTTCATTATGAAAACTGCAGTGCCAATTCAATAAAAAAAAAAAAAAAAATTCTAAAATTTAATTTTTTAGTTAGTTCAAATTTGCTGGTCTAGCCATCGCCATAGTGGCCAAAACCATAAACACACTGTCGTAACATGGAGCGTGATTGCCTGATAACGATTTTACTGTTAATCTGCTGTGTTGATATTATACATAAACAATATTACAGAATTATATGATATAATAGGTACTATAGATAATACTATTTTCTTTTACACCCTCTTACAAAGCTGAGTATAAAATCAGTGTCATTGACGTGCTATAAACTTCTCTCTCTTTACTATGTATACGTATATACAAGATATTTCCCTCGTTTTTTTTTTCGTTTTCCTTCCGTCCGGTTTCCCTCGTCGACATCCCTTCGGACACCCTTCGACACGGTGTAATATCGAGAGGGATATAAAATAAATATTGACTACTACAAAAACAGTGTATAATAGCTCCACTCTCTCGGTTGCGGCGATCACGGCGGTGGTGGCGATCCTATGCCGCGTCGTTGACGACCGCGGTGTATATATATACACGCCACTTGTTGCCGGTTGCAAACCCCTTCGTGTACCGCTCCTATATATACTTAAGTATATATATACACACACACACACACACACACAACACACATATATATAAACGAGGCCCGGCACGCTTGAGTTCGTCACCCGTCCGCTCACTAGGCCACTAGGTCAGTGTGCGTCTATCCACCGAACCCTCGCCTTCACCCATAATAGCCACTACTCGGGGTGTATAATAGTATAATATTTGTGTGCATAGGGTGCCGCTATCATCATGTGCATAATATATAAATATGTCTGCTGCGATTCTACGGTCCTTTTTAGATACAATCGTTCTGTTCGTGGTTTATAAAAAGCTCAGAGCAATAATTATAATTTATAATTTTGCATTGTATACTTATTGGTATTTTATTATAGATTTTTAAATATTTTTGTAAAAATAATAAAATAATACAAAAAAAATTATTACTATAAGATCGTAATACTATATAGTGTAAATTATAATATGAAAAAATAAATAGAAAAAAATAATAAAAATAAATACTTGAATAGTTATCGCAATAAACGTCGATAATATGATTCTTATTTATTATAATATATGTATTAATATATTATTTATAATATTTATTTTACCTTCTATGACGCATTTAAAATTGATATTGTCTATCATTATTTTATTCTAAGTCGGTAATATCAATGAGTTCGTTAATCTTTGGATACTGTAGATTGTAAGTAAGTATGTTTTAATTAATTTAAATTTTTTAAAGCAACGTTATCCAGAAATTAAGCAGACATGAAAAGATACAATATATATATATATATATATATATATGTGTATGTGTGTGTGTGCAATTACTAAGTTTGAAAAAGTTAAAATAAACTCAAATGATTTCATAACATTTAAAAAATAAGTTACAAACGCGTAAAAAAAAACTCTGTGCTTTATGGACATTTATATGTGGATGGGTGGATTATGTAGAGGGTGAAAGACAATATCAATTCAACATTACACACATTGTACACATTGCAGAAGCTCATAATAATATACGATAGTGATATAAGATAAGTATATTTATGTATGTATGTTGTGACTGTATTGCATGCGCCAGCAAAATCCTCATTCCACACCAGCCGCCACACCGTCCACAGACCGGATTAATGAGCACCACAAAATATGTATTATTATAACGATGAGGCGGCGGTCGACAATTGACCGGAAATTAATAAACTAGACGAACGTTAGTATATAAGCCAAACTGGTCATTACACGTTTCTTTTTTCTTTTTAAATCCTCTTCGTTATTATTATTATTTATTTCCGAGTGGCTGGCGATTCCTCGTACCGGCTGGTATATTATATTATGTAAGTACTATTATATAAAATACGTCAGCCACCCTCGTATAATAATATATAATCACCGCTATAAAATAATATCGATCGACGTTGATAAATCGCACGTAGTATAGTTAAACAACACGATGATGTATCATAATGCTTTTTATGATATATTTATCAGCATTGAACCTATAACAGCTCCCGGATATACAGCGCTCATATACTTGGGCACCGTCATGATTACATTATCTATGATAGATCCTCACGAAATCATGGCAGTGCAGCAAGTGAACGAAAAAACGAAAAACATGCATACTCGATTATTATCATCCCCAAACGTTGTTAGATACTTCATATAAATTTATTTTTGCTGTACATGTAATTTTATTTAGAAAAAAAACTAACTTTTTACAAAAATGTGTGTGCGCATTTATCGTTATTTATAGCCAAACCGCTCCTACCAGTGTTTTTCTACCGCTGAAATTATTTCGTACTTACCCGTTTAACCGGAGCCATTAGATAATTTATAGTTGAACAAACTAAAACGGATACGATTAATCGCAAAAATCACTCGTGCCACGATCCTTGTTACATGCCCGCAATTGCTGTAGGTTACCGGTTTATTATTACCAGGCGCCGTGGTGAGCGATACCTCCTGCAGTTGTTACTTACGGCAATTGTACCATAAGTCGCATCACCTATATCTCACATAGTATTGCATATGTATTATATGTGTGTGTGTACATTTTTTTAGTTTTTTCATGACTGATGATAATTTTTGTGTTAGAAAAAATACTTAAATATTTAAATTTAAGAGTAGTTTCCGGTAGTCAATCAGATCAAAAGTTGGCACTTTAGATGATCAAAATTAAAAATAATTCTAGTACTTAAAATACTGAAGAATTTAAAAATTGTTAATAGCAGCTGGTATATAATATTATTATAATAATTCTCAAAATACTTAGTATATGTATAATGTTTGTAATTTGTTGTTGATAAAAATTAGTAGAACATAAATACCGTGTTACTGAAATAAAAATAAATATTATACTAATAGCATATATATAATATAAAAGCATTAAGTTTTCGTAATAACACATCTTTAGAAATATATAGACTGACAAACAGTCTTGGCTTAGAACCGTTTATATATATATATATATATATGTGTGTGTAATGATACATCATATATTGAATTTAAAATAACATCACATATATTACGGCGGTGACTTACTCAATGGCAAGGTCAAATCGAAACATTATTTATATTTTTAATAAAATGGAATGCAATGAAAATATGTATTTTTCTATCGATTGCTTTATTAAAAGAGGAGGTATCGTATTTTGTGTACCAATGATGTACCTACGTATACACACGCTCAATATTATGTTTTATGTTTATCGCTATTATTATTTGCATTCTTGTAGAAATAGGTACGTCAAACACAAAAAGTAAATAGTTTCAAAGTTGTTTTTAGTTTGCGAAACAAAACTATTTATTTATTTTTCAACTATTTCTTATGTACTGAAGGTATATGAGCCAGGTCGGTCTGATATTTTTATATTATACATCCAAGTTGTTCAGTCATGATGGAATTAAACAAAAATAATAATAAATTATTTATCTCGTTAAAAGGCATATTTGTTGATGATGTTATACTTGGATAGTAATTGTTTTTACTGAAATCCGAACGTATACTGCTAATATTTCAATGTTTAATAATTATGAATATTTCAATCTGCAGCACGCATACTTATATTAAACATCAAAAGAATACAATTCTGCTGCAGATATATACAGTTTTCTTTTATGTATAATACAGGCTGATTCGCCAAACATGTTCACCTGTATTTTTATTTTTATAGTACATTTATTTACATTTTTATTTTCGGTTAGGTTAAGTATATATTTCAACACCATAACTTCAAATACACCGCTTAAATAATGTCAAGTATTAACTTTTTCATATGAGAATCACACTTATTTTCTATAAATATTGCTAATCAGATAACTGGTTTGAAAATGTTAATGCATCAATAATTACAAAGATATAATAAAATTGATAATATATTTAGAAAATATTAAGCAGGACGCTATGGTGATATGAAAATTATGGAAATTAATATTAACCTATTAACATTTTATACACAATAATTAATTAATTACTAGATCTAATTTAATAATTTACATATCGTTATTTATTATTTAGAATAATATAGTCTTTAGTCCTTACGTACAATGTATTTTGAATAAATTCATTGTTAAAGGAAAAAAAAATGAAGTGACTATGTTTGGTAAATTGCTCTGTATTGTCACGATATTTTAATTAGTGATAGTAATATTATAAATCAGCTAAAAACAATGTTTGAAATTTTAAGACACCGATAGGTGAATTATAACAATAACAATAAATTATTAATGAAACACTATTATTTACTGGATTATTATATTTTTATAAACTATTATGCGTTATGTATTATAAACGCAGTGCTTAAAATTTATTTGAATGTGGTTATTACATTGTTTGCTATACTCATGTTATACCAAGGGCTCGTCGCTCGTGTATTGCTGAGTGAGAGAATAAATTAAAAGGTTTTTAAGGTCTCGTCAACTGAGTATTTAAGATTCAATTTTTATAATTCGAAACGCATTACATTTTTTTTTTACACTATTTTTGCCTATATTATATACATTTATACGTTTTTAAATAGTAATAATCCCGAAAGAATTAGTTATAATAGTCGCGTCATTATACCATAAGAGTATCATTATATCATACTGTACAGTAACTTTAACACCAGATAATACGTTTCCGGTTATTAAAACACGTATGCATATTATTCGCGGTAGAAGTATATCATAAAATATAATATTGTAATATGTATACGAATCATATTATAATATAGTAACTATGCACATTATATAATACCTATATGTATATGATGGTTTCTTATAATTGACATATTTAGCGTGCACTGTTCACCTCGCAGCAATTACACAGATTGTCCAAATAATTATATTACACAAATTATTACGCGCGTGTAACGTTACCCATCGCGGACTATGGAAAACGCTTTGATATTATTATTTTCATCACGGCGATAATGATAATTATTTAAACGCGCACCAGCCGACCAAGCGGTCTTCGTTAACGGTATAGCGATTTTCGGTGGGTAATATTGTCAATGTGTTATATCGTAATAATATGCGTATACGACGCACATACTGAATAGGTGTACACGTATACGCGTTAACGGTGTAACAAGTATAGGAATGAAGTATGGTTTTTATTATTTTATTGCCACGTACCGAGTTACGCGCATGTCATGCCGGAATAAGTTTTTTAATACTTCTTATCGTTAAGCTATTGTTACGCACTTACACGCGAAACGACAAATATTGTATATATGAAATAGAACGCCGTCGCGAGGTCAATCAGAAGAATTTTAAATTGGTCGCGTACCTATAGGTATTCGGAATACAATGTAAATTATGCTTGCGGATTTTTATAGTGTTATACTCACAAGTATAGTCATGAAAAATAAAGAAACTTATTGTAGATATTACCTATATACGCCTATCGGAATCTCTCAGTGTCAGCGTGTTATGTTATTATTTATGTCAGCCACAGTTGTATTTTGCGAAAAAACAAAAATTCCTAAAATTATCAATACGTTGTACATGCGTGTTGTTGGCGAATGGCGTAGGTAATCTTATGCGATCTACTGATGTCTGGCCTTATTTATAGTCATTAATAATATTATTACGTTTATTACTAAAGCAAACATGTCCCGGCCGTTGACCTAACATTTCGGGCAAACTGCACGAATAAACAGGCAATTATAATATTTAAGTTAATTATTCTATGATCCATGTGCACCTACGTACCTATATTAATTAAAAATAAAACATTTGTGATTTAATCTCTATACGAAACACGTAACGCCACGCCAGCAACGCAAGTAGGCCAACAATAGTGAATAATTCGCCAATTGTCTACTTACCGGCATTGATTTATTACTGAGTAGATATCGTGTTTTATAAATAAATTGTCTACGATTTATACAGTGATTACAGGTATGGAAATCACTTTTTAGAAGTTATATAAAATAATATGTACGTTCAGAATGTACAAAGAACATGTATATGCATTCAAAATTACAATATTAGTTGTTTTAACGGTATCGATTATATCAGGGGCCCTCCGTCTACATACAACTGACCGATATTATTTAGAAAATATATAAGTTTTGGCAATAAAATGAAAGGTGTTTATTAAGCAGTGATGCCGCTAATTAAAACAATTAAGTTTGATGAACACTGCTAAGAAATATTAAGGTCCGAGCGAAATTCCAAACTCATTAAGCAACGTGACATATTTACTTTTTTTCTTTTGTTAAATTATAGTTACAATATTGAATATATTATAAAATAATAATATATTTACTATTTTTCTTACATTTCATTACTTTTCCATCCCCTTTTAAATACCATGGCTGGGGATATATGAATTAGATTAATGGTTATATACTATTTTAAGCCAGGACAAAAAATAGACAAGTTATCTGAACGCAAACGAATAATCATATTTATTTAAATTTTATATTGAATTTATCTATGTACATGGTATACTTTAACAATAGGAAGATAGTTTAGTTTTTGAATAAATTAAAAATCACAGATGATTGTCAACATAATATGATGTAAGTATATTGTAAAACGTGACAATGATTTGTGCGAGAAAAAGTGTTAGTTACCTATACATGTAAGCTATCTATTGTAATTTGTAGTTTCTTGATAACATTACTTAACATTACTATAGTTTTAATCATCAAATATTAAAAGTTATTTACGTGAAAAAATTAGCAAGTTATTGGGATGAATCTATAAAAAATGAGACTTTGCTGTAGATTTTCAATTTAGTTGAACTAGCAACAAAACAACTGGTAAGTCATTAGACTCAAATCGTATAATATGTACCTATAGTCGCGCGTTAATGAGTTACATCATTGAAGTTGCGATGCCTACTTATTATAATATATATATTATGTATATACTATATAAATATTATTAAACTACTAATTACTGCTGCATCTATATAATAACTAGTATGAAAATAAAGTGGAAATCCTCATACCAGTCAATGCTTTACCTATATCACGGTCACCAAGACATTGAGGCACAAAAGAGTAGACGTATTGTGACCGAAACGGGGAAAAGAAGTTTTATGAAAAAGCTATGTACGACAGAAGCTATATATGCCTAATATATAAACACACAAACGACAAACATAAAGAGGAATGAATAATTAAAATCGAAAGATGGAAATGTTTACGATAAGAGCAGTTTTGACGGAAGTTTGAAACGGTCAAAGCTATATAATATTTTATCCGCGCACTCATTTATTTTCCGCAAACAAAATATAATATTCGATTAGATATCTGAAACGCGTTCCGTCAG
Source organism: Rhopalosiphum nymphaeae (assembly GCA_036289425.1). NCBI lineage: Eukaryota > Metazoa > Arthropoda > Insecta > Hemiptera > Aphididae > Rhopalosiphum > Rhopalosiphum nymphaeae. The sequence continues at coordinate 13,076,043 of JAZAQC010000004.1, read as the reverse complement.
CGTATATCATAAAAGAAAATTGAATTTTGAGATAACTATTATACGCGCTTAGATAATGAAATCGAAGAGAAAATAATTTCGAGTTGTTCTTAAATATAAAAGGAGACTTGCGCTGGTACATTCGGATAAAATCCTTCACTGAATAATAAAGAATATATATATATGTACTATATAAAAGTACTTCGAATGCGCGAATATTAAAACGGCTTTCTAAAGATCGGGAAAATCGTCTTTGATATAATCCGCGTCCGTGAATTGCTTATCTCTTGAACACCCGAATTATTGGCTAATTACGTCCGATTTTAATTAGACTGATGGCCAAGACACAGATACGGCTGATCTCTTTTCAAAAACCGCTCCTTTTCCGGTTGGGCAGACGTCAAAAGTTTAACAAGTTGGCGGCGGCCGGGTTAACATAAAAAAAAAAGACTGACGAAAAAACTTATCGGAAAAGCTGTGAAAAAGGGTTGAAAAGGCAACCCTTAGGAAAAAGGGTTTGGGTTTTTCGTCCGAGGGAGAGATTCTATATTAATTAATTAACCGACCTGCTGCCGCCATCGCAGCATCAATCAACGTCCTTTCTCGCAGCGATATTCGAACGGGACCATATATACATAAATATATATAGTATAAATTATACTTCGTATGCGGCTCACAGCGTAATATATGATATATATATATATATATATATACCTACCTGGCCGGGTTCTAATTTCATTGCGAACGGGTTTCGTGCACAATTTACGGTTTATTGTATCCACGGCGAACCGCCGATATACGTAATATATATACGTATTACACGCGCATTGAAGATATAAGTTAGAACAAAAAAAGAAAAGCCAAACGTATTTTTTAATAACAATATATAATATATTCTATTAAATCATACATACATACCCGCCTATTATGAAAAGCGGAGCGCAACACAGGTGGCGTTGGCGTCGCGTACACGACATTATAATATATTATATTATATTATTATATTAAAATATATTGCATACGCTACGTTTACCTATATACAATATAATATTATAGTGTTGGGTAAGGTGGTGTGCGTGCGGTGTATAAAAACTGAGAAAAAAATGCATTTAGCGGTAGCGTCTGGAGAGGGCGGTATATATGTATCCTGTGGGGAGGGTAGGGGGGGAAATCCCCAAAACGAGCCAGAAGGGATTATTAAGATAGATTGGATCAGGGCCTATGTGACGTTGAAACAAAGGCTTGTTTTAATTTAAACGAACGGTTTGACCGGGACTAAAGCCGCGATTTTGACGGATCGCATAATAAAGAAGATTTCCTCGTTTGCAGCAGCCGCCGCACTCTTCTTCGTCCGTCCGCTGTACATCACACACGCACTACACCACCACCGCGCCGGTTCTATTATATTATTATATTATCGGCTGGTAAATTAATGGAAAAACAACAACAAGACGCGCGCGGGCGTTTCGCGCTCCAATTAACGCGTTCGGGGCGACGATGACGGAGAGACTTAATAATTATAATATTACAACGTACGAAGTGAAAAAACGTTAAAATAATATGGAAAATTTGACGGCGCCAAGCCGTCTCGTATATACACTGTTCCAAGAGGATATGCCGTCAAACGCTGTCGGTTTTGTTATATTATTATATTACTAGGTAGCTGATCCTACACGGCGTTGCAACCTGTGACAAATTAAATTAAGCTAGTGGATTTACTCTATCATGAACTCCGTTAAATATATTTTACACATACTTTCAACATATTCGGACGGTAATGACCAGATATAAGATACAGATCAAAAACAATAATCAATCATATAATAACTGTTTAGTTTTCTATAACCAATGGCAACCCTAAAGTTTATACAAATAAAAACAATTTCGTTTTTTGTGAAACGGCAATTTCCTGTATGAGCCTCTTTTTTAAATTTCAAAATTTAAAAAACTGGCTTCGAGGTGCATATCTATTACGCCGACATGGAGTACAGGATTACGCCTATCTACTAAAATTCAATACCACGAGTGCGATAGACTGTGCTGTGAATCCCTTAACACACACATTGGCTTTCATTAATTAAATATAATAGATAGATAGATAGATTATATCATAATATACTAAAAACCTGTAATTTTTGTTAATAGTTTAGTTTTTCCTTAAGGACAATGGTTTCCAACCGTTTTGTTAAATTTTGTTTAAATTTGCATGTTGTATTTGTAATTTAAAAAACAGAGAAATATATAATACACGATACGATTCAAACGCCAAATAATAACTAACCGTTTAAACAAGGATCAAGCAATAAAATTATACACATATGAAAAAAATATATATTACGTGCGTTTAAAGTGTATTTGTTCAGTCACATAATATTTAAAAATATTACGCCCATAGCGCCAGAATTCAACCGACTGTATCCGTATTTCCGGTGATTAAAAACGCAATAATATATTTAGACATGCCGATATATTGCTATGATAATATGGTCCGATATTGACCGATTATTTATTAAATAATTTAATATTACAATAATTGTATGTATGATAAGCTTTAGATCTCGAGAACACTTATAGTGGTTGTAAAAAGCATTTCCGTCGCAATTATCGATGGTAAATTTCGAAACGAAAATAATTTGTTTGAATAAAAATAATATGTTGAATATACGATGTCTGCGAGCTTGTTTGTTTTCTATAATTCCATTAGTAGAGCACACCAGGACGAATTGATGACGGAATAACAACCGCCATAATTTCTCCTTGTACTCCGCGAAGTTTCTTGGTTTTAATGGATAACATACACACGCACATAATAATATAATATATGCACATACAGAAAGTATAGAAGATAATAATTGAGTTGTTTTATGGTTACATATAAGTAATGGAAAAACGCGAATACGTCTCGTCGTTTACTGAAAGTTGGAAAATTATACTCATATACATCCCCGCGAGAGAAGATAATAAGGAAATAAATATGTATGTAAGTAAATGTCAAATTTATGTATACCTATACATTTTTATTATACACCTAAACAAATTTATATAATCTAATGTAAACGTACGCTTGTAATCAATGTGAAAACGCGCGTTATACGTGAGCACTTTTTTATGAAAATGCATTAATATTGCGTGTAGGCGTGTAGCGATAAAAGAAATACGACCACCACTCTTGTCAGTTAGCAAAGCGCATTTTCAAGACCAAAGTTATGTGACTCGACGGTTATAATATGACTTTTATACAATAAAAATACGTACTAAAGATCTTTGCATACTTTATCAATAATGTAAATGCCTTTGCTTGGACTGATATCCGCAGGTTTGCAAGAGAATAAACATCGATTTTTTTACATTTTATAATACTAAGTTATTGTCCCCCTTGAAGTTTTGTCAAAACATCTATTGCGTGCATTCGGATAATAGATGCCTGTTGGGCTAGATATATATAGCGTCCTTGCCTCCTATATTAATCACAATAACGATGGTCGTTTTTGTTTATCGCCACGTAGTCATATGTATTTGAATATAAAAAATATGAAATAAACCGCACATGTCGATTGCTTGCATAAAACACACTGCATGTTGCACGCGTCCTGATCAGAGGCAGTGATCACTGTGGGAGTAGTGATAAGGAAGGGAGAGGTGCCATTTTTATACTACTTTAATTTTTTCTTCTAAAGTTATCTTCCAATAATCTTTTTTTTCAATTTTTTATATTCTAAAATATTAAAATTTAACATGGAAAGTCAGAATACCTGTAGAAATTTTTAAAAGGTTAGGATAGATAACATCATAGAACAATATTGATAATAGCTGTTGGTATATATAAATATATATATAGGAAATAGATTTAGATATTTTAATATTTAATATTACTCACAGGAGTGCCTTATAATATAAGTTACGATGCGGAAATGCACGTGAACGTAAAATACTTTATAAATAGTTATTTAAACGACAATCTGTCAAATCTGCTTACAGGAATTATTTGCAAAAAAAAAAAAAGGAAATAAAATTAAAATAAATGAAATATGAAAATAAAGAAGCCTTACGCGAAAGGGTTCGAAGTTATTAAAACCATAGAGTCGAGTAAATAGAGGGATTTTTTACCCCCGTCAATCCGTCATCGCCCGTGTGTATGTATATATACGAATGTGGTAGAAAAAAGTTTAAGAGACGCAGCGGGGGTAGCAAAAAAAAAAAACTAAAATAAAAAAAAGATTAAAAATTAATAACAACAACAAAGTCATAACTGAATCAAACTCGGCGGGAGAAAGACAATAATACGACGATATTTCAAGTTTGCACTTTGATTAAAAAATATTAAGAGCGGAAAAAAAAGTGAAAACAAAATAAAACCCAAGTGCGTATGGCGGGATGACGTCGTATTGGGGTAAAGGGTTAAGATTTTCGGAGGCCATAAATATAATTTTTCCTCTTTACCCCTTTCGTTCTCTTTAATTGTATTTCGTTTTGCCAACAGATGTTTGTTTGAAGAATGAACTCTTAACTTTTGTTTTATTATTATTATTACTTATTTTTTTTTCTTTCAGTTTTTCAAATGAATTACAAATGCCAAACTTTTACTAATACAATATTCAGTACCGGCGGAGGCGTCGGCGTCTAAGGATCTTGTTGGTTTTATTCGCGCGCGCGCTTCCCTCTATTAACGCGCTATGACGAAAGCGAGTATTACGTTTATACAGGTACTTCCGAACTACGATCGTCGTCGTGTGTACGATTATTGCCCATAATATACACCGATAAAATTACTATTATTACGCCTCATGTAGTCATATACGGTTTACCTATAATGTATGCGTATATTGTGTCATTGACTTAACTACGTAATATTATTATTATTATTATTATTATTAATAGGTATTAATAATTATATTGGTAACGCGATATCGTGTCATTATTATTGGGTATTAAACTATTAAACGACGATCGTGTACGCGTCGAATGATGACTGATAATAATAATTGATATATTAATGCATTACGGTTCGTTTGCTCAATGACTTGTTTCACAAGTGGCCATTATCACTAATTCCCGTATATGTTAAAAACTACCCACATACGATAACGCGAACGCGCCGCGACAATAATCGGTTTCCTGGCCGATTGGCTATATTATTATTATTATTATTATTACGATTATTATTATTGTCTGTGCATTTATATAATATACGCGTATACTATTCGACCGCGTCTGCGTGCTCAGTCGTGTAACACATTTTATAGCGTACATAATCATATCATATTATTATACAGAAATATATATATATATATATATATATATTTATACGTATAGACGCCGACGTACATCAGTCAATTTTTTTCGTTTTTTTTTTATTATTATTTTCAACCATTCGCCTGTTAATGAACGAACATCCTGCGTGCGCGCGTGTTACATCATTTATATTGTACAGGATGACATCATCGACTGGGGGTCCATATAATATATATTAATATACACGAGATATTAATTGATAATCGCTCTCACGCACTCGAACCAATTGGGTTCTGAAGAACAATAATAATAATAATAATAACAACAATACCGCCGCTACTACTAATAACAATTGGTCGTGAAAAATCGACACGGATGTCGTCGGATAACAGTTTATACACGTCGCGCGTCAAGTCCACCGTTCGCAAAAGGTAGGTTTATAATGTATCCATTTTCACAAAGTCAATATTTTGCCATAGTTTAATGTCGATAGGTTTTTTTGTACTTCTACAGTAATAATCTTAGATGAAAACACAGTGAATACTCCATATTTAATTCGTATTATAAAAATTGATCACCAATATTGTTTAAGTAATCGTAGCCAAAAAAAGTGTAATTACAATATTAAAAAAAAAAAAAAAAAAAAACATTATTCGTAAACCATATAGTACCTACCATAATTCATAATAAGTACGGTTATTAAATTTTTACTAGTCTTGATGATTTATTTTCATATTTAGATAAAACCTAAATGGTGTCTAAAGGTGGTTTTAAGGTGTATCTTTCGACACCTCTGTAGCAGTCGTGCCAGAAATTTTTTCCGTGGGCTGATCGTATAAATATACAAACAATAGCTATGTCGTATACCTATTAGTCATAAATGTCATTCTTGCAGAATATAACGAAAAACGTATAGTAAATAGGTACTCATACTATATATTGTGATAATATTATGTATATAATCTGCGTTATTAATTGTTAATATTAATTTTTGTAGGCACTTATAAAATATATGATGATCTGTGTATTATTAATAGTAAAAACTGTTCGATAAGATATTTATAGAATTATGATTTTGTACGACTATTTCTATTCTACTCGGGAATCAAGAGTTAAGAAATAATAAAATATGATCACGACTATATTTTTTAAAACGATTGATTTATATTATTGTGTGAGAAACTCGAATTTGACACAAGATCAGAAATGCAAATAGGTGGTTACGGAAACACTTAAGAAAAAAAATTAAATTAGAAAAAAAAATATATAACGGGCCACATTGACTTATCAAGATCAAAGTCTCCGCAAGCATATACACGAATTGTACAATGTTCAACCATACCGGATGTAACTCGGGCCTCGGAGTGAGGGGACGAACATCTTGGCGTGTGCGCCATTGAGACCTGCAATCACGTCATCCCACGCATCCGGCTAAATTTGGTCGATTGAAAAACAAATTTTACTGAAAAAACGTATAATATAATATATAAGTGTACGTATATTATGTACGTGCAGATAATTGATTGCTTTGGAATAATATTATAATGACAATTAATGCGTTTATTGGACTTATCTCGGTCGGTCGATCGGAATCGCTTACGCGTATATACCTACCGTAATTATGGTAATATATTACCTATAGATATGCATATATTAAGTAATATACGCGTATATAAAAATATATAATGATTAATAGCAGACTGAAAGTTATTATTCGAAACGATGACGAAAGGCCGCGCGATCAAATAATAACCAGTCGTAATTTGTTATGACTACGTTTTTTCTTCGTCCCGAACACATTATAAGAAGTGATTCGTTTTAAATTATTTTCGTTATAAATGCAATATTCACAGCAGTGTTATAGCTGTGACAATTATGAATGGTTCACCGGCGAATTCGTAACCAGTTCTGCGACCGGGTATTATGGTGGTAATTATTTTCCGACGAAAATCCCGTAATCCTACGCAAAAGATGTACAACGAGACGACAGTTTTTATTCTTTTAAACATCAATATGGATTTTAAATACTTATGTGTATACATTTTGACTTTTTTGCCAACAGTGCAGCTAAAGTTTCTATATTTTACATTTTTTATTATATGTGTATTTCACAGAGAAAGTATAATAATAATTATTTATATATTTATTTGTTTTTTCGATGATATTTATCAGTATAGGTATATTCTAATAAAATAAAATAATTTAAACGATTACTAATATTATGTAATTCTTATCGAGTGCGATTTTATCTCAGTTAATTTAAAAAATAATAATTAAATAGTTCAAAAAAAAAATTTGCTTGACAAATTTCAAAACAGTATATGAAATGGATGTGTTTAACACTTTTGCGATGGTTTGTGTTCTGTTGTTTAAAATTAAATTATCTACATAATCTCTGGCAGTTCGTTTTTGAAAGTTTGACTTAAGTTCCTGGGAACATAATATAATATATACCGCGTCTAATTGCTATTCATTTATATAAGTCAGTGTAACCCTCATACATTTTTTTATTTAATATTAAAGCTGTATAAACATTAAAAATATTTTATCAAAATAATGTTAAAATACGGTATTATATGTTCGGTAATACTATATATAGACAGATCTGGACGTTTTCGAGGGTCGTTGTCGATCGAACGAATAATAATATGACGACGAGGGGCTGTTTTTGATTGCAGTTATTGTTTCGTATTTACAAGCCAATATAATAAATATACTTACTGCGTGACGTGTATACGCGATACGTAATTGTATAACAAAATATAATATATTAATTGTGCACGTGCAATCGTCTAAAAATCCCGTTTTATTGTGAAGTGTAAACAACTGCTCTGACCACGCGGGTCCTTTACTCCTGTATGATATTATTATATAAACATGCAGTGACATTTATTTAACGGCAAAAGGGCCGAGAAACCCTTTTCACATCGACACCGCGCACACGTATAACAAATGCACTTGCAGCGTCGTCAACGCACGTTATTTACCTATATTTAATTTATTGTAATGGTGTGTGTGTGCTTGAGTGTGTGCTTAAAATGACTTGTTATTGTACCTGCATATTTAAGAAACATATTGTGCAGTGTTTCCGGGCCACGGAGTGTATTTAAATGGCATTTCGAACGGTCCGACGAAACGAAGTTATATTATATTTTATAAGTGGATTTATGTATAATAATATGTATATTATAATATAGTACGAAAGCACTCGGGTTCATGCAAAGGCCGCGTTGTTCAATAACTATTGTAATATTGCGCGTGAGAATCAGATGCATACGGTAATGTATAATATTATCGTATTTATAATGCACAATCAGTCTCTACCCTGTTAAGTTAGGTTAGGTTCTAGGTATCCTGGACATTCGTGTTGTATGTAACCAGCTCGTTTGAGAATAGTGTTTAATATGTGACCTGCCTATTTGTGAGTATAAAGTGTTAAATTATGTGTTTTAAATTTGTTTAGACAATATTATTCGCGCTATACGTTAATGAAGCCTTTACTATTATATCAGATAAATGGACATCATATTCATGTTTGAACATAATATGATATAAACGTATAGCAGTTAATTATTAAAAATATATTTTGGTATTAACTCCAGAAGTGTTGTCCCAGAAGCATAATAAACCGATCATTATAAGCAGATCTAAAGATATATTTATTTAATTTTAAAAGGTAATTATCAAATAAATGCACAATAGTTTTTTAAAATTAAGTTATTTATTTATTATGATAAGGGGCTATAAATGTTATACTTAAAATGTCTGCATTATATTATGAAAAAAACCATACTTAGCTCACTAAAACAATTAATGTAATTATTAATTATTAATTTTTTTTTCATTGCATTTATCATAAATGTACCCACATGTGTATTAAATTAATGTGGTAGGTCGTATAATTAGACACGAATACCGTACTCCATGAGCATTGACACACTTTGATGGTACGCAGATAACACTATTAACACTCGATATAGTCAGTTTTCATAAAAATTAATTCACGAATCTTTACTCTTAATCTCTGTACTTTATAGGTACAATATCTAACCAAATAATTATTCTGAGATGACCGCAAAGTGACTGCGCAGTGTTGACGTTAACAGTTTGTTATTATTTTTTGTCCCTCAATATCTGTTCAAAAAACTCCTCGTACATCGAAACCACCGCCCCAGAAAGGCACGCGAACCGGTGGTTATACCTATCGTCAGAGACTCGCCGTCACTGATGTGAATCAATCATGTTATATAATTATATAAACATCGATGTGCGTTTATTGTATACGATATCATTTATAGGTACGTGATGTGCGGTGCATGTATCGTATTATACTCAGATTTAAGGTATATATAACACTGTGACGTACACCTATACTACCTGTCAAAAAGACGTCGCGGTATACAGACGACCGTATTTAGTCTTCGTCGGACGAACTCCGCACAATGGTCGGACGATTTATACCGGTCGACGACAGTTCGGAGTTGTCGTATACATCATATCATTATACTGCGCGCGAGCATTATACGTATTAGATAATATAATATAATATAATATAATATAATAATATGACGACAACAATTACGATAGTATATAATATAATATTTTACACGGCCGAATATCGTCTGCCACGTACATTAATGTTCTGTATATACATACATATATATATATACTACAGAAAAATATATACATATATATATATATATATGTATATGCGCACAGTAATAATAATATAATACCACAGCAGTAATATCATATTTACGTCGTCGACGTCGAACAACGGGTCCGGCGCGGTTGTGCTGTGTATATATTGTTATTATTATTATATAATAATATACGCCACGAAATCCCCCGGAATCATTAATTTGCATCAGTGTCCCCGCGGACGACGACGCGTTCCCCGCTCGCCGGTGACGTCGGCGGGACATCGCCTTTTATAATAATTACACGGCTATTTATTACGCTTTGTAAATACAACGCGGACGGATATCATTATAATACGACGTCATCGCCGCCGCCGCCGCCCCTCGAAAGGCGAGACACAATGACGTTTTTGACACGGAAAATAAAAAATAAGACAGATACGTCTATATATAGACGTTATAATAGTATAGAATGTTATCGTATTGTATGAATGCACACGCCGCCGCCATTAGGTACATATCAATTGATACGGACGCGCATGACTCTGCGCGGCCGTCTTATTTAATGAAAATTAATTTCCCGAGTGTTGTGTAATATTTTAATAACGTAATGCCCAGGTACATATTATTTTTATTATATCCTACACTACCCCCTATACGGCTATACATTATACGATTCGGTCGCCGTCGCCGGCGCGACCACAAAGGTCGATGTTATTTTTTTCCTCCATACGCCGCCAAAGACGTCAAAAGCGCGTTCTTTATTATCCGTATGAACCGAATCGGTTAAGTAAGTACATTACGCGGCGTGTGACGGCTGATGGTCGCGTCGTCAAAGAGATGTCTCCGAACAGAAATTCGTCGAACGAGAAACGCTGGAAATTTTAACGCGCCCGATTATATTGTATTGCTCCGATTTCACGTAATCGGGTACATGATATTACGCTATGCCGCAGACGTCCGTGAAGAATATTATTTGGACGCTCTCCGTTCGTGATCGCACGCCAACACCGCTGGCTTTTTACGGTATATGTGATTATGCACTGGATGTCACGAAGCGACGGTGATTTGTTACAGTAGCTGCAGCGCTAGCAATATTTCCGATACGACCGTCGTGTCGTATCATCGGACATTCTATTGAACCTAAAATTCGCGATGTCAAATAATCGTAAAACGATTTAGTTACAACAGGCGAGATAAGTGCCCTGAACGTCGTCCCGTATAACATTTATAACATTATAATATTATCTCGGTATAATCTAAAACAGATATGCATCATCAGCCACTGCTGACGTGTGTAAGTGTCTACCTATATATACACACAGACAAAATATTACGTATTTATTATTATATACACATTTATAATTAATATATTAGCATCGAATCGAAATCGGGTTTCGCATTCCGTGCCATACAACGTATAGTGAAGCTATAACATTTTATATCACCGCGCGGTTAGGTTAGGTTAGGTTATTCTGAATCCTGTCTCGTGCACGGCGTGTGTACTTGTTGTGCTATGCTTACGTGTGTGTACAATATTATTCGCCTTATGCGTAAGGGTTGTAATTTCAAGTGTAAACCTCTTAATCGAGCGTTTCTAAATATATATATATTGTGTATACGGGGGGCAGGTAATCGTCGAGTTGATTTTCAAAAACGTTAGTTATGTTGTTTCCATCACTCTCTACTAAGTGCTTACCGTTCTGCAGTAGTACAACGTCGTCATTATGTTATAATAATAATATATGTACAATGTACACAACAATATTCAACGGGGCTCGCGTCCGCGTGGACCTGGTCTAAACCGGTAGCTGCACCAGTGCACGGGTTCTGTATCTATCTCCCTCTCTCTTTATATACATACATAAGAAATAAATTCAAGTGCATACCGAGAAACTATGTATTTTTAATAACGAGTGATAAATTATGATTTTGTACACTGGGAGCAACCAGTTCGAAATTATATTATTTTTTACGGTCAGGTTGTAGAGACCTAATTCGCAATTGTGCACACACATATAGAGAGAGAGACATTGTGTAAATCGAAGGTAGTCGGTCAAATATTTACTAAATACTTATCATTATTATTTGTTCAAGTATTTTCATAATAACTTTGTTAGATTGGAAAAAAAAAATGATTTGAATTAATAAAACAATGATGTTAGTTCAATGAATTTCAATATGCTACTGTTTAAAATGAAATAGGTACAAATATACACAGATATTTGATGAATGATAATAATAAAGAATAATTAGTACTAATTATGTATTATCATGATTATAATTCTAAAAGGTACGACTGGTGCTGACCACTATTGAAAGCTGACTTTTGGTGAGGAAAAAATCAAATAATTTCGAGAACATTTTTTTTTCACAAACTACAATTTTTCAAAATGACCAATGATATACACATATGTAATATATATTATGCAGAGTGATATTATTTTATTTATTATATAAAAGTCACGCATAATGGCTATTAAATACCTACGTCAAATTCGTCATATGGTCAGCATACATTCCCCGTTGGACGTTATATGTATAATTTATCGAGTGAAAAATAAATAATGTGTCAAAAACATATAACTCATAATTAATTTTAATATTTTGACAAGTTTTAATACGATCATAAATTAAAACGCAAAAATACAATATACCTCATTATATATTATGTGTATTTTTACAAAAATTTAATTATAATGAAATTGTTCAATATTTATACAACATTTAATATATTGTATTGTATACATTTTGTTTTAATTAGGTAACTTACAACATTTATTATTTCCTATATACAAATGATGTTTTATATAAAATGTAGATAAATTATGAAAATGATGTAGTATTGTAGAAGGGCAGGTACATGCCTGCTGTATATTAATAATTGGTTATTCTGCGAATTTTTAGAAGTCTACGCAATGATTTTTCCGAGTTTTCTTATAATATAAAGCCTACTATTTTGTATAGGTTTACTGTGTACATATTACAATAGTATAATACTACGTATTTGTGTAATGAGGAGTTGCAAGCGTCAAGTATGCGTGGCGCGGAATACGATCGCTAAAATGTTTTAAAGAACTAATTTCGATCAAAACTACGTCTTTCCGGTATTTCTATAGCGTACGTACACGTACTATATAATTAATATAACAGCTTAAAACTTTTGTTTTTAATTACAAGCAAACAAATTAGTTACGAAAAAGAGTTTTCGTTGTTCTATTGTTTGAGGCTCACTTTTTCGATTTACCTATACATATTAAATATGCTAATCGTACCCGATCGAGAGAGGTCGTATATGTGTACATCACAATGCACACCGCAACAATGTATTTTTAGATAAAAAATGAGTGATCATTTAAATATATGTAAATCGCCGTGTAACTACTACTATAAGTACGGTCGGTTTGTTTAAACATATTATATATGCGTAATAAACCGAACGGATAGGACTGAGTATTATATATTATTATAATACATGTGTAAAGCGGGCCGATATGTATACCTATAGATGGTTGTTATATCATGTGATGTGTTAAATGAACTGATCGATTCGTGTTAACATATTTCTATACGCGATATGTCTTTAATATTAAAAAAAAAAAAAAGAAAAAAACGAATAACGACGATCCATTTATAATATCATAATATACAACATTATACACGTAATGCGACGCGTAAATAAGTCACTCGTGTAAAAAAATTGATAGGAAGAAAAATAATAAAACGAGGAAAAAAACGAGGAAAAAAACTCGAAGCTCGTGTATACATAGTATTATAATATTAAATATACTCGTCGATAGGTGGGAACGATATAAATCGACTCTCTTAAATTATTACGGTATCGGTGCAGATATAATATTGTACTATTATTATTATATATTTTACGTTCGGTGGTAATCGCACACGATAATATAATATTATAATTTATAATATAAATACATATATATATATATTATTAAAAAAATTGTTATTATCATAACGTCGAGGTAAATTATAATCGGTTCGAAATCCAATATAGCTACTTATCAACCAATGTGTGTGTGTATGTGTGTGTGTGAGTGTGTGTGAGCGTGTGTGAGTTTGTGTGTACCAGCGAGGCGTATATATTTGTATACGATATATATATATTATTATATATGGGCATAATGCGCGGACCGATAACCGGGCAATGCATCAAAGCGGTAGTGACACGGCGGCGGAAAGACGACGTAGTTCGACGTGTCTGACAACGGAAAACAACAATTTTTTTTCTTCGTTTTTATTTTTACTCATTTTTCCTTTCCAGCGCAGACCACGTCGAATAAATTATAATCGGGGCCCGGTAAAAAGTTCTCTCGGTGAGTTATTTATCGACCCGGCGTGTCCGAACGGGCGCGCGCGCGAGCGCTGGACGTATATTAAAATATGACTGTGCCCGCCGCCGCCACCGCCGTATTGTCTTTGGTATATCATGTATATACACAAGCGTATTATTATTATTATTATGTATTCATATTCGTTTTTATTTTATTCTTACAGATTGAACGATATCGAGAAATTGTGGTTTTCGGTATATTCGGCTCAGCATGCGGCCAGGTGCGATAATCACTGTTTGGAAAGAGATGCCCGCGCGACGGACGGTTGCTAGAAGATCGGAACGTGAAGGGGGAACAAAAAGATTAAAAAAAAAAGTATTTTTCGAAAAATAAAAATAACCGTCGCCCACCCAACATGCGCGCGTTCGGCGGCGGCTATATGGGATGCATAGGTATTACGCACGGCATAAATCAATTTCGTCTCTAAGATTTATGCGGTCTCGCTGAGAAAAATAAAAAATGAAAAAAAAAAATAAGTAAATAAAGAAATGTCGATGTCGAACATATTTTATTATACGACTAGATTCTCACTGTAGCACACCATAGTCCATAATAACACACTATACGTTGCATATGCCCACACGTCCGTACTGCAGCATTGAGCGCTACCGATTTTGTTGCACCGGAAATTTGTTGCCCTAAATACCTATATATTGTCCTATACATGATATGGTATTATTGACAATACGTAGATATTGTATTACATGGGCGTATGATAGGGAATCTATGTTTTATTATTAGAATATGTCGTCGTATAATGGCTATTATACGAGGTGGCGTTGTGCGACAAATATGTATTTCGTCATCGTTCATATTGGTATACTTTTCGGGTCATCATCTGCTTTGTGTGCCACAGAGATGCGCGTAGCGATTTGTTTTTTATTATGATGAGTTAGGCCAGTTAAGTGTTATATAATGTATACACAAGTTATATTTGTTGAACATAATGTTTTAATGCGAACTGTAAAAAACAAACATATATTCCAATAAGATTTGCTAAGAAAACTTCGGATGTTACTCGAAATCAACCAATACGTTTATTTTTAAATAGTCTCTTCTGTATCTTTTATAAAATAACATTACACGGGTAATTATGATTCTAAAAATAACAAATTGTATATAAGCTTTAACGTTACGGATTGGCGAATTGTATAATAACTTTTGTAGTCGTCAAAAAAGACGATATTTTATTTTATCTATTCCACAAGTTAATTTCTCATCGTACACACGGTCGGCACGGGAAAGGTGGTTACAATTCGAGAAAAATATTATTTTTTTTTACATTACCTATTTATATGAGTTACTCGATATTGCATTATACGTATATTGTTTAACGTGACTGATAAATCTTTTCGATGTATTAAATATAGGCACCGCAGTCGACTCGGAGGCATATTGACCGCGGGGGGCTACGTATAAGGTTCGTTTGAGGGAATCGAATCGTATCGAATCGAATCGAATTATATGTTGTAGGAATAATATTTAAGAATAATAGCAGTCAATTAGAAGTAAAAAACGTAAACAAATATTTTATACGAGTATCCCGAACGAGAATCAAAACCACGTGAGCAACCTTCCCTTCAGTGCAAGGACAATGCACAGTTTCAATATGTTTAGTGTATATTTCACAAGTATCGATAATGAAATACAATTGTTCGAAAACTGTTTGAGAGCCCCGCGTTACCTGTTTCTTGAAAAACAAATTTAATGTATTAAAAAATGGACTTCTTATCTTTGCAGCCGACGACCAACCTTTTATATTGTATTGAAACATTTTGAGATTTTTTTCATATATAGTAGAAATATACAGCACAGCCTTTTGAGTTATATCATTTATACACGCTGCTTTAATTTCAGATTTTTGAAAACTTTAAGTATCTAGTAGGATATATCATATTATATTAAGTTAACGTTTTGCTTTCATGATATTAGTTTTTCTTATACAATTGATTATTTAAGGGTATTGTGGTGATATAAAATTCTTTTCTTTTCAAATGGGGACTATTCTTTTTTATTTTAAATTGTTATGGAAATGATTTCAGATCTAATAGTTTTTGAGTAATTATACTTAAATAAGTAGAACGAGTGAATTTAAAATATAATATAGTTTATATAATAATAGGTTTAAAATATATATATATATATATAGAGGCTATGTCGCTGTATTATCTATTATCTATTAATTATTAATATATTCAGATTGTATAATTTATAAAAACTGTTTGAAAATAATAATTTTCTATTAGACAAAATATTGCATTTATTTCAACTATGTTTTGTGAAATTATAATAGTGTCATTAGTGAATGCACGAAAAATCGGTACCTATAAAATTATATCGAATAATTATTTATTCTGCGATTGTCGCGTGTAGTTATTTAACAAAAAAATCAAATGAATTGGTTTCTCCTAAAACGTGTTTTACGTATGTATTATAATTTATAATACATGCATTAAATAACTAAATTGCATTTATAAGAATTTGCGACGTATGTAATATACTACACATATGATATTTTTAAGAATACCGGAGCCCCGTAGGTACCTACTTAGATATAATATATATCCGATAATATTATGACGTCGAATGCATAATAATATATAAAATTATTATGAGACAATATCGAAACAATATTTATTCAGAAAAGATCGTCAGCCGAGATAAAGATTGTAGATTATAATATTGTAAACACAGTGATTATATATTATAATGTACATACAAATAGGTATATACCTATAAGAAAAAAAAAATAAAACATTTATTAACGCGGCAGACCGCGAAACAAATCAAGACCAGTTACACAGCTCGTTGTCGCGTGTAGGTGAGTTTTGAAGGTATTTTTTTATATTATTCCTCCACGAAATATTATACGACATACAAATTATCGCGTTTTCGGTTTAACGTACTGATGACTACTCGCATAATGTGTATATATATATATACATAAACATACATACCTACAACTGTGGTAGACGTTTGCCTGGGTAATATTAATAATGTAATATAATGTATAAAATATCTATCGTCGTGACCATCGATATCGCTCACCAGTGAGAGAAGGTATATTGTATGTTATACGTTTGCGTGCATGCATTATTATGTAACGGCCATTGCGTATAACAATTTTATAAAAATTAAATATGAACATTATTTTTTTAATGTAATGCATACACACAGTTCATGCGACGCAAAAGAATGGCATTTAACCCTGAGTGATGTTATAATTGTACAAGAATATTCTATTGATAGATACTTTATGACATTTCGTGAGTTTAAAAGAAAAAAAAATGGTTAATATTAAAATTACGAAATTTCGACTTAAAGAATAATGTTTTTAATGTGTAGTGTCGCTTATAATGCATGTCATTAGAGTGAATCCGGTTAAAGATCGCGTATTCGTTATTATGAAAGACGTATTCAGACCGAAAAAAAGTCATGCGATTGCCAAAATCATATCAAACACGTGCGATATTTTGCGTGAAATATTATAAGTATCTAAAAAACTAAAAAACTCTTGGCAATTCTATGTTCGCACATAATAATTAAACTATGATGACGCTTGTCACAGCAGCAGCTAGGGTTTAAAAATATACGCAATGTGCAAGGATCAATAAACATTATTTTTGCGGTATCCATTTAAACGGTTGGCAGAAATATAAGTCAATGTCGTATAGCGTAATTTTATTATAATCAAATTCTTATATTTTATTTTAAACACTAAAAATTAATAGACACTTAAATTTGCAAAGACAAACTTTTATTTTTCAAAACGATATATTATAAAGTATCTATATAGTTTGTATTATATTGTAATCGACATTTAAGTATCGATGAATCAAAACTCAAGGGTAATGGAAATTAAATTTAAAATTAAAATTTAATGGATTAAAATACTTATAAGAAATGCATTAGAAAAAATGTAGTAATATCCTAGAATTATTAGATGATGTTTTCATAAAATGCATTAAAAACTATACTTTAACAAAAATATTATAGGTATACGAAATTTTTAAAATTTAACGTATGTGTGTTATACTTATATATAAATATGCTATATTATTTTATATGATAATTTGGTGGTGAATTGGTTTTTTGATGTTGAGATCGGTTTATTTATTTTCAATGATTATAAAATTATTTTACACACATATACATATTATAGGTATATTTTTTACCTATTATTTACCTATTGTACGTTTTCCGTATCAATAACTTATATGGAATATAAAATTCAAGACTGGATACATAGTATATGTTTGCGATGGTGGAAGATTATATATTTAATCATAAACAGTGATTACTCCACAGTCAACATTTTGAAACACAATCATAAAATTAGAATTTTCCAGTACAATTATAATATAATATACCAACCATAATAGTGTATTTTATAAAAATGTAAAAATACTTTCAATAACCAAACATTCTAAAAATACATTGTAATATCTATTTAACAATAGTTATGCGTGCAAGATGCAACATATTTCTACCGAAACGGACTTAAGTATAGCTACCACTTGATGCGAATCCCATCGAAATCTTATTCCTACTCGCTAAGTTTATAATGTATAAATAGCAACTCCACGGATAGATCAGTATCTTCTATTACAACGCCATATTGTATATTATTATATTATTCTGATACAAATAAAACTCTCATGTCGCCGTGGCAGTAAACGAGTCATGACGCAGACGCGGAAAGGAACCCGGTGACCCAAGTCTTGTATTACGTCGACGAATGTTCTTGATATTTTAAAGATTGCAATGAGAAACCAGTCACATTCGGGAAATCAATGATCACATCGCGGAAGTGTACAGCATTCGACGTGCTCGTTCCCGACAATATTACATGTTCTACTTTACCTGCCTGGTGTACCGTATGCCAGTGTGCGCGCGTGTGCGTGTGTGTATGTAGAGGTTTCACGTGATAAATAACGAACGGAGATTGGGATAACATGCTTGAGTGTTGCGCTGAGACGGAGTACGCCCGTCGAGCCACACTAGGAAGAGAGGGTGAAAGAGAAGCAGCATGAGTAGGAGGACGGCGTGTTCGGAACAGCGATGCGTATACGTATATATATATATATATATGCAGAAACATCGGAAAAGTTTCGTTGTGACAGGTTTTCGGATAAGCGGAAGATTTTTGTACGCGCGTTATTATTTTATATATATATATAATAATATAATTTCGAGTACAATATAATATGACGTATGTATAACGAGCCGCGGAGACGGGGCGATAGGAAGAGTGGGTGAGAAAGAGAAAGTCTATAAAATAATTAAAAGCTCGCGCCCTCTCGACACTCTCGTGACGGTGTGTGTATGTGTGTGTGTGTGTGTGTGTGTGTGTGCCCGGAGAGGGGGGGTGTAAGTTCCTCGCCGTTCGTGTTTTCAAAAGAGTTTTGTACGCACGATCGTTTGTTATCAATCATTCGAAAAAACGGTTGGCGGCGTCGGCGGAAGTGCGGGCGAAGTATTATACACCACACGTTGTGCGGTGCGCACGCGTCGTATACAATATATAGCGGGCGTCTGTCAAAAACAACTAGCGACGGCGTAAACGCGCGTTCGATCAAAAACCCTTACAAGTTTTACGCGAACCGAAGATGAAAAAACGCGGTCGCTCCGAGCTGCAGGTATACATACCCTTTGCCGCAGATGCCCGTGAAAGAATATTATGCATATATGTATACGGCGGCGCGTGTATACTACGCGATGCGATGGTAGCCGACGGAATCCGTCCAGACGGATGTAGTAATAACGCGAGCGAACTTTGTGATCCTTACGCCATACCATATTATTATATGCACACCGTCGTATATCAGTCTTATTACTTGCGTATAGCGATGATAATAATAACATAACCGTATCGGTTGTGTTCGCCGTACGCGTTCCGTCACCCTCGCCCGGCGTATTCGAATAATTTTTTTTCTTCCAAAGGCGCGATATTAAAATATATCCGTACGACTAGCTCCCGTATAAGGAAGATCGACGAGGAGAAGCTGTTATTAAACGCGTTCATATATTATCTTATAGTCTGCCACGACGGCGTGTGACCGGACGGCACCGAGTGCGAATAGCTTTTTCCCGGAACGCGTATATATATGTATGTAGAGTGTAGGTATATATAATTTGAAATCATATTACTCAACTGTATAAAGATAAAATATTATAATATGACAGTTATCCTAGAAGACGATATGATAAGTAGTATGGATTTGGGGCTTCTGGCTCTATTTTTACAGGGAGATGAAAAAAAGTTAAAGCAGAAATTTCCTGCTTACACTGTATCCAATCTCTCTGTAAAACTGGGGGTTTCTGGCTCCGTTTTTACTTTTTTCATTTCCCTGTAAAAATGGAGCCAGAAGCCCCAAATTCATACTACTATGATAATAGAATATTTTGAACCTACTCACGATAAAACGATAATAATTATAGTTGTTATATTATTATAATGTATACACTAATATTCATATCGAACGTCTACATTGCACACAAGATTTTATGATTTATTAAAAAAGTGAAGTGATGCGCACTACACTACGTCAACTTTTAACAAGACGTCGTGAAGCACACGCTCTGTACACTCTTCTATAGGTTATAGGTATAATAGGTAATACGCGTATTGCGCATACACATAATATATATATATATGCATAATAATACATACAATAACAGCCGCTTTATATAATGTATAAATATATAATATACGTCTGACAGTATTAGTTTAAGAAAAAATTGTTTGCCAAACTATAATTGATGTTGAAATAATATTTAATCTGCCATGTCTGTTGCGATGCAATGATTTAATGATCATTTACCTAACTATAACTTTGGAGCGAGCGGCTTGTTTTCGAAATTTCTATTGAGTAAACACTACATAAAGTTTTCTCGGTTTTCTATATAATATATATAAAATATACATGTATACATTTTATACATATATTAATCAAATTGTTCATAACATAGAAACCACGTAAAATGCCTCGCGGAAAAAATAAGAAATCACGGGGCGCACAACTTAGCTCAATTTTCTTAGTGTAAAGTAAGTCGCTCGTTAGCATGCAAAGTTTCAAATTGAACCGCGATTCCACTCAACATTCACGTCTCATATCCTCGATACAATAACTTTTAAAAACCTCATACCAGTCCCCGATGGTTTCTTTCTTTTGAATAATTTGTTCGTCTAAATACCAGATGCGCGTATACAGTAGGTATATATATTATACGCACAAAATTATAGGTTCACCGAGTATACATATGCGTATACCGTCTTGAACTCGAGACAAGAAGTAATCCATCTGTGAACGAAAAACCGTGTATACTTGTAAACCTGTGTCTGGCGTAAGTATTAAGAGTGTCTTATTAATTTGATTAAATATAACTGCAGTAAATAATAAATGCACACTGCCGTGTTTTGCAGTGGTAGTCATTTAGTTCCACTACTTTATTATGATTTTCAAAACAGTGAAAAGAAAGTTTTTTGTAAAAAAAATCCGAACGCAACATGCATAATCGTAATATAATATTGTGATGATTCGTTTAATGGTTTCAAGGTACAATAAATTAATATAGGTATGTGATTATAACGTTGTATACAACAACTGGAGGTGATTAAAAGAACTTCTCAAATAATAAACGTTGGATATTTTCTTAAAATTCGAAACTTCTAAGAGAAGAAAAGACGATTATAATAGATTCTGATTTCTATTTGTATATTAGCATAATAGGCGTAGGATTGATCTAAAGAGACTTCAGGTCATTAAACAAAAACGATTAGAATAATGATAATTTAAACGTAATAGCCTATCCTAGATTAAACAATATATAGATATAAAGGTAGGACATCTGCCTTTATAAAATTATAAAATTGTATAATTTAATAAAAGTATTCTAATATAGTATAAATAAACATATCTAAATTAAATTAAATAATACTATACTATGTAGTTTATTGAGTATTATAATTTTGTCAAGATATTGTATTTATACAACAACTGATAATATAGTATAGGTACCTACTTACCGGATATTCTGTTTTAAAAACAAATTGAAACTTTTAAATCCAAACGAAAATAAATATATGATGATTGAACAACTTTGAATATAATATATAAGTAATACACACGAGTATACTATCATTAGCATGTTACATTTTCTGATTATCGACGGATGATGTAATTTGGACCTTTTCATATAGAAAGTATTATTGTTTTTCGATTATCCCAATTATCTGAGACTATTTTTGAAGTCTGAATACTATTTGTGAACTTATTTTACAAAATATATTTGTTTATGTTTTGTTTATATATAAATTGAATAAGGTACATCAAATATCAATTATAAAGGGAAATTGTTGTTTTATTAATCAGACTGCATAGAAATACAACACGGGCCAAAACGGTGAAACAAACACAGTGCCCTCTTCCCACTGTACCAATAAAGATAGTGTGCTGTAATAATAAAAGTATTTTCAGTTACACATTTAATATGAACAGCCGAGCAAAAATAAAAGATAGGATATATTATGTTGTTTATCGTTTACAAAAGTATGAAATCTAATTTTCTAGATATTTATTTAGCTTTTCGGAAACGTTTAGCATTTGTTATTTTAACGTACATCTTTTGAGTTCTTTTGTTTAAACGATTCTTCGAACCATGACTTTTACATTATAATATAATTGTATATATTATAGTAATATACGTGTATGTTTAAATAGGTCTTAAGCATTATTGAAATTAAACAATATAATATGATTATTTTCCGTGATAATAGAGCATTGTTATTAACAACATATTATTACACAATACGACGTTAAATAGGTAGAAATCAGATAGAAAACAAAACAAAAAAATCACTTATATGATTATGAGAATAACATCACTCACGCCATCGCGACGAATTGTGTCACAGGTTTTACTGTGCGAAGGCACAACATTTTCTAGATTTCTAATAATATTTTTTTTATTGAAAGATTAAAATAACTAAATAAATCTGTGAAAAAGTACTAAATATTTTGTTTAAAAACAGTTTAAAATTTCTCTAAAATTATAGAAGCTAAAATTTCCATTCAGTTTTAAATATAAAAATATAAAATATTATATAATGCTACATGAAACTAATTTCAAGTATCAATAAAATGTAAAATGCATTTTATATTAAAAATTAATTATACATATGAAATAATATTTGACAGTACATAAATCTAAATTTACTATTGTGAATCATTTTTATGATTATTTTGTATACATATAACAAGTGCAAGTATCTAGTCAAATAAAAGCAATATATACTCAATAATATCTCCGAAAATATGACTTCACACTTATATGTGAAACTTATTATTGCACATGAAATAGGATAACTGATTATAAGATTTATAAATAACAAAGAACAGATCATATAGATTTTCAAATATACGTTTCCAGAACTAATATATTATGTATATCGTATATTATACTAAATGTACTATAGACTATTTTTCTGTATAATTACTTTCAACTCAAAACTTTGAAAAATATATGGGTTGGACACTCAGTTTTTGGGCAAAGACAAAAATTCCAACATTCCACGAATAAAAACAAAACCTATCCCTTTAGTTTTAAATGTATAAATGTATTTTTCATTATTTTCATCTATAATAATTTAAGATAGTAAAATTATAAGCTATATGCATGTTTTTTAGTAAAAACTACATAGAATATTTTTTTTACAAAACGTGTAATAAAATACAAAATTCAGGAAGATATTCAAAATTTGACCTATTATTTTTGACCAGCACACCATTAAATCGTAAACGCGCTATTCCCGATTCTCTGCGTGCATTCTCGACGCACTGGGTTCGATTTAAAGTATCATTATAATTATTATTGCATAAAACTTTTTACTCCTTATGTGTACAATTTATTGCAACATCTTGAATTCTCGGTTCCCGATCCCCTTCCCCTCTCCTCAACAAGATTTTCTGCGAAAAGGACATTCATATATATATATTATATAGTTTAACGATATCGAACATCTGTATAATATATTTTCATCGGTGAAAAGTTTCGCGTATATGCGCGGCGTCTGTTTTAATTGTACCGAACAAACTGTCGGCCGAAAGCTTTTCTCTCTTATCGAAACGTTCCACTCTCTCGACTTTTGGCACCGCACGCACTCGTCGGTTTGGCGCTAGCAGAATGGTGACAATAATAATAATAATAAAATAATAATAATAATTATTATTAAAAGCAACGTTCATTTCGACTCTTCCCCGCCCGCCGCGCGGCCGCGGAAATCCTTTACCGTCCTGCCGCACTTCGACCTCCGCCCACCACTGAAGACTTGTAAACCTATATACATATATACACGCATAAGCCTTCCCCCACGACAATAGTCCCACCATACAATATACATACATACATTACCTTTAATACATATCACTGTTGTATATATATATATATGCACACTATAATATAATAACTGCTTCCAGCCGAATTATTGCTGTTGGCGCCCAGCAATTAGCTTAGCTGCTTATCTGCGGGTTTTCGACGGCTATACTATAACGTTTGTGCAGCGCATACGTGCGCTCTCTAGCTGTATATACATACTACACGGTCATATCGCCGATATCACATACTCAACTTGCACCGACATAAAATATATAGGTAAGCACCACCGTAATACCACTATCACATAATATATATTATATAAGTATACGGTTGAAGTGAGTGGGAGAGGGAGCGAAAATGTGATATTATTATACGTAATATATATATATATATATGTATATATATATGTATGTATATTATATGGTCGTAACAACAATATATTCAAGTGTGTGTGTGTGTGTGTGTGTATGTGCGTTGGTGGGATTTCGGTTTGATACGGCTGCCGCTTTCGTGGATTTCCAACGACATCGCAATAAAGCGCCACGCGTTATTATTCTCCGTTTCGAGGTGCCGGGCGTAGGCACGTATGCGGAGAGATAAATTTGGCTCCGGATCAACGGGCACCGTGCGACAGATCAACGGGCACCGCGATTACGGCGTGTGTGCGTGTTACACAGACACTAGCTGCAGCATACCTATACTCACTAGACGGAAAATCTACTTCTGTAGCCAAAGTTTATTCCGCAGACGCGACGAACGGAGTAATAGAGCAAAAAAAAAAACACAGGGATTCGGCGTTTCACCGTTATAAATATAATAATATAATAGCTCCAGGTTTCGTACCTAAATATACATATTATTACGTATACGTTGTATTGTAGGCACGATTCGCGAGTGTTTCGCTGTTTTCTCAACCCGTGTCGAAATCACACATATATTATTACGAACGGTTTCGTGATAAGTATCAATCCAAGTTACACGTTCGTTATCGGCACGTCGCACAGCCGTTTCCGTATTCGCAAACGACTGCCACAGATCACACGTCCAATAACGCTTCTCATAAACGATCGTCGTCGGTTATCTATTGTAAGTTAATATGTTTCGTTATATTATGTCCAATACTCTAGACTACGCCGTTCACAGTTATTTTCTACGGCAAGACCAAAACAGTTTCATGTTTTATCGTCGTGCATTCGACTACCACGCGTTATCGCCATCATATTATACTCGATGATTGATTTTCGATCAATTGGTCGAATTCAACTCATAATATTGGTTTTGATGGTCGTTTTATTTTTATCGGTTTCAACGATCCGAATATAATATAAATGTATAACACGAGCGTGTCCGTGTTAAAATACACCACCGTTTTGCAGTCCTACACATGGTCGTCCTGTGAAGCGATGTTAATTAAAAAAAAAAAAAAACGTAACATTTATTAATATGCGTGTGTGCGTGTACGACTTGAAAGGATTTATACTTTTAAACGTCCGTCGCGAATAACGTCTCGTATACGAATATATACAAATCGGCGTTGTTCGAAACTAATTGCTGCGATCATACATCATGTTATAATATTGGTCCAACGACGAAACATTTTATACATACATAATAATATTTTATAATATAATAGGTATATAAGAGCGAGACTCGATTTAAAAAAATATATTTATTGCGCTACACATAATATAACGAGCAAATTAATATAAACGCCGTTCAGGCCACGGTTTTATAATGGGTGTGCATATACACATACATATTTAGGTGTATCGCGTATGTATATATGTATATATATATATATATATATATATATATATATATATATATATATAGAGAGAGAGAGAGAGAGAGATTTATATACATACATAATATAACGCGTCATTATAATACACATATGAGCACAGCGTGAAAGATATGAATAAAAAAAACGCATTTAGAGTATTATGGACGTATTCTATTAGGTATACATTAAAATATATAATATGTATGTATAATAAAAAAAATGTACAAGCATAGACAGAAAAAAAAAGATTCGGTTATGTGCAGTAATTACCTATTTATATATTATATATACATATTTAAATTGACAGTGCAAAAATACAACAAATAAAAAACTGATGACAAAAGTCAACTGATTTAATGTGAACGCCGATTGAGTGTTGTCCTCGTTTTTATTATAATACATCATATTATTATATTAATAGGTACATCATATAGACGCAATCGTCTATTCGATGACGTAATATTATTGTATATAAATATATAATATACAATCGTCGCAGTGTTTCAGTATTTTCCTATAACGATAACGCGCGTAATGGCCGTAATAAAATCGTATACACGACGGACACCGTAGTTGCCAGTTGTGGCGTTCGCGATAAATTGTAAGACATATACACATCTCATAGGACGACGACGCGCTAATAATTATTAATTCGGTTTGCATACATTTATGTCTTGTGCTGTTCGTTTCACTCGTAAAATTACCCTTATAAAAACACACGTACTGCTCGCAGACAACGATGGTCGTTTGTAAAATATACAAAAATATATTTTAACATGATTCAACGACACTTCAAATCAAAACGACATTAGATTTAACAGTGTTTTATAATTTTCCGTCATCACAACGACGACGGTAAAGTACAGTGTATATTAAATTTCCAAAACGAAGTCATCGTCCACCGTTCGCGTATACGCAGAAGTTGACGACCGTCTCCGACAGTTAGGGCCCCACAAAATCTGATGATCCACACGTCGTCATAAAATAATTGAGAATAACGTGCATAGCAATATGAAATATCGTGATAGTCGGTGCTGAATATTACGATATT
The DNA here is from genome assembly GCA_036289425.1 of Rhopalosiphum nymphaeae. NCBI lineage: Eukaryota > Metazoa > Arthropoda > Insecta > Hemiptera > Aphididae > Rhopalosiphum > Rhopalosiphum nymphaeae. The sequence continues at coordinate 13,048,626 of JAZAQC010000004.1, read as the reverse complement.
ACGCGAAATGTGCTAATTGGCACTATAGTTAAGTATATGTAGATAAACTAGCGACTGACGTGTAATTAATTATTCGACAAGGGAAGCGACGACTTTTGGTGAATATAAACTCGGTGTTAAACTCTATATTACGTAGATATACTATGTATACTAGGTTCGATGGTAATGATCACGCCTGGTCGGAGGTATGTGTATAAAAATAAAAATAAAAATTGTTGTAAATAAATAAATAACGCGGAGAAATATATAACGTTCGGTGAGATTTCCGATTGCCGTTCGGCGGCGGTGGATAAATGCGCGTGCCGGCCGGTGCTAATGAAAATTTATAGCGTCCGTAAGTCATTGTTATGACCCGGAACGTCGCGCTCATATATATTATATTATGTATACGTGTGTACTGTGTATATGTATATAGCAAGGTGCCCATACGACTGTGGCGTCGGGGAAAAAAATAATGAAAATATTAGCCTACTATGCTGCGCACAGCTCGTTTCCGAAACTCGCAGGCAGTAGTTGATACGATATAATGCATAACGTTTTCGGGAGACTACATAACATAATAATAATATTATGTGGTGTTGAAGAAGAGGAAAAGAAAAAGACCAAACGTATAAGCACATAATATGCTGTAGTATCTCGATGTAAGGTCACCGGTGCGCATACGGATTTAAAAATCACTAAAAACATATTATAAAAACACTCGACGAGTTATATGCACGTATGTACCGCAGTTACGCTGTACCCACATGATATTAAAGGTCTGTGAAATGATACCGGTATACCACATAACATACCTATCTATAACACGGTAACGTTGGCGAAAGTGCAGTATCTACGCGTACACTGGCCACGTATATATTATAGGAACCCATTGTTGGGTACTCACGAGCGGCTCTAGAACTCAGATTTCCGGTTACACGCACGCGCCTCAATCAGTGTCCGCGTCTGGGTGTCTAAACCGTAACACAATGGGGGGAGGCGCACCCGCGTCATATTTTTTCTGACGCGAAACAATTAAACGCCAGACGGAGAGACCAGCATGGCACGATGACGATAATAACAACAACAAAAACAATAATAATAAGATATCTTCGAGGAAACGAAATCGAACTCGAATGACACAATTTTGTCTGCTCTGTTTCGTCTTATGTGTGTGTATATATATATATATACTTATGGCTACAATACTATAATATTATACAGAACTCGCACACACACGTCCGTCCTTCGGTCGGTCTGTCTGTCTGTACGCGTTTCTTCGCCCGAAAGGGGCGCCGCCTACTAATCATAACCCGCGCGCCTCCTATAATAGCCGGTCATTACACGTTTGTGCGATGCGGCCACCCTGCGAGAAGAATAATATCACATCAAAATATATTGTATGAGAAGCCCACACATGCCGACACACGCACACACACACAGACACACACACATACACACATGCACACAGCACATACACCGCGCGGTTTATTGAATCGTCATTATCGACACGGCCCGGAAATCGTGACTTATTAGCCGCGGTATACCACGAGTTATATACCGCTCGGGAGGCGCGGTTATACCTACATGGGCGTATAACTGCTATGTGCGAGTGAGTAATTTTGGTGTCAATAGCACGAGCGTAATTCGGGTAATGTGTCCTGGAAAAACACGGTTTGTGTGTTAAGTCCCCTAGCTGCAGGTTTACTGCAAAACAACTTTATCCGAACGCTATCGTCATACACTGCAGTAATGTACTGGAATGTCGTCGTTCGAACGTTTCTCATCGTATCCGTCGAACTCTCCGCGGGCCGAGTACAAGCAACGGAAAGGGCCGAATTTAATCAATAATTGTGTATGGATGACAGCAAGAACTGCCGCACTATGGCAGCGATATAATACTCTTTATTTCAAAAAAGTAGTAGCCCACACGACATGACGTCGCGTCCGGTGGGGAGCGTTGAGTTCAAAGACTACGGCTTGATGGTCTTGACAATTTTATCTTCTCAGTTGTTCGTACATCTCATTGTCAGCGTGTATATGCGCCAATAATGGTTTTCGAATGTGACCGGATTTAAAAACTATAAAGATTAAACAATGCCTCGGATAAGTCGTAACCCTCTTCTCGAGTCACCTTTTGAAATAAACACTATATAGGCACAAAGGACGACGCGACGTACATATTGTTACTGTACTGTGTGCGTATATATAGTTACGTTATATTCTAATAGAATATGTTGTTACATAATCTTTTTTTTTTTATTATTATTTACTGCGTAAGGAGTGTAGGTACAAAATATATAGAGGTGCTTTATATGCGTTGGTGTATAAACAATCGACTTCAAATTCGGTAAAAATAATCAGTAATTATTATGAAACATTATCATAAAATAATAATAAGTGTTTATTACAGTACTTATTATCATACTATCGTTGTTCATTGCAGAACACAATTATTAAACAGATGCAACGCGCGTTATAATTATTCTATAAATAAAACATTTATATTAAACCGCCTACGTCATCGCGCGTAATGATTTTCTTATTGGCCAGTTGAACACAGGTGGACTTCGTTTTTATTATAGGAACATGTACTTATAAAATATATTGTCTATGCGACTCATCAACCGCGGTTCCGGTTATCATTAACTAAAAGAAAAAGAAATAGAAAAATGGTAATAAAATGAGAAATAATAATTTTACTCTGCTGTATATTATAATAATATATATTATACATAGATGAAATTTGAATAAAATAATTTACGTTTGGCTTCAGAAACTTTGGAACAAAATGATTTTGTTTTCCGGTGCAATTAACGTGAACACATATGTGTGTAATATACAATAATATGCATCGATATGTTATTATTATTGTTATCTTAACGTGAAGTTGCAATACTTTATACCTACATACCGCGCACGCGTTTAACTATAATATAATATAATATTATCACTGTAATACATTGTTTCGACTGTTGTTTTAGCTAGCTCGTACATACTTGTTGTGCACAAAGACACTCAAAGAACCAAAACGCCACGTGTATATAATGTACATATTATTATTATACATAGATGATCTATTCGCGGCGAGTGACGGCTGAATTCCAACAGCGGCAGCTTTGTACAATTTAATAGGTAAATACCTCGTATAATATACCTGTATTATATAACAGTATAATACCGCGGTTTCTTGACATAATTACAATGTCATTATAAAGCCGAGACAGAGAATTTTTTATACGAATGGGCAATTTTTCGATTTCAAGTTTGCGAGTTACTGAATATCTACCTAAAAATTAATATCAATGCTTATGTCCGAAACGCAGCTACTGCGTACAATACTATTGCATACCTTAAACCGTAATTATACGTATACTTACATATTCTTTAAATCGTCTCTGGCCGCAATCCCGCGAGAGTCATTATCAAAACAACAACATCACAGGATTTGAGTTTTGCGCCAACACGAAGAGTATTACTCCACGCGAAACAGAATAAATCACATTTATTGTTCTTCGCATGCCGCTTATAAAGCGATACGGGCAATATATTAATCGCGCTGTATATAGACGATATTATATCGAAAAACCTTTCGTGCGCTAATGCAATAATTATGCGCAATTGCCAGAGTCGCGCACAATAAATAAAATATATTATACATGTCGAATCGCTCATAACATCATAACGTATTTCTACCCGGTCGATATTAATATTAATACAACATAAATAACACATTATTTTGGCCGATGCGAAACCGCAGCGCATTCGTTGCCGCGGTCGTCGCGTACGACGTACATTACGGTTATTATTACCTACTAGTTTTTGGTTTGGACGATGTACGACAGGTGGGCTATAGGTGTACTGCGGCGCAATATATAAAATATAATAATATTGTGTGCCTATATATCGGTATAATATAATATAATGTGTGTGCGCGCGGAGAATTTAGTGTGCGTGCCCCGCGCCGTGGAACCGGTCCGCTACCGTGTAAGTTGGCACGCGCAGCGGGTCGTAAATTTCTGTTTGCCCCGCCCGCTGGCGACGGACGGGTCAGCCGCGGTGCGGTTTTAATAATAATTTTCGAAAAGCAAGCGCTTGACGTCGAACTTGAAATTTTTAATCATATTTATAGACGCGCGCCAGTCGCCCACGTGCAGATGGTCCCGCGAGGTATCTACTCCGTACGAGTACCTTCTATACACTATATAGTACAGGTTGTTCGTTTACATAACATAATCGTAATAAAAAATTTCATAATTCGCTGGGTCGATTTCAAGATAATAGGTACTTACCCTCGACGCTCAATATCGCATACTACTGGATAATAACCGCTTGTGCGTTCAAATGTAACTTATTGGTTGTGTCCATTTATGTATACATAGTGTATCACAATGATCTGACACATTCAAATGCAATTTTAATGTAAAATCGTCAAATTTCCTCGATAAACCGTTTGTATATATAACATGCGCTAATCCATCGATAATTTACTATAGGATGTTTCGAGAAAACGGGAAATATGTATGTACACAATTTGTCATGGAAAGATTAGGTTAAAATAGAAACTTAATTATGTTCTATTTAAAGTCCAAAGGTTAAACATCGCATGTATTAATGTCCGTAAAATTCACACATTCCTGAAATAAAACGCTGATATTAAGTATGTCTAATTTACACTATATCTCTGTCAAATGCAGTTATAACTTTTTAAATATGAATTTTAAGCTTGACAATATTGTTGTTGGACGAGTGGGATACTCTCTATTTTTGCTTACTTCTTTGAGAGGTATTTAAAATTTCAATTTTTCCTAGAATACCCTATATTATTATATCGTTTGCTGCAGGCCGTGTCCTCTACACCGCACCATTATCTAAATGGCGAGAAGGTAACGTCGCGAAACACTCTTAAGCTGGTGACGACGATGGACGAGCTGTGAACATTAAAAATGGAAGGTCTAGGGAAAGAGGGGGGAAAAGACCACGTCCAAAAAGACACTGGATAATAACACAACTCCGCCGCGGTAATTGTTTCGACCGGTTTGCGTCTATACCGTGTAATTTTCTGCCGGCGCCGATCCAGTAGCAACGCGTAGTCGCCAGGCCCGTCGCGGCAGTTCATAGTATTATACTATATCTATTGTATACCTAAACCCAATACCAATAACGGTAGCTGGATCCGACGGTTTCGCCTCCTCGTGACTCATGATTTTTCGAACCATACTTACTATTTCCGGGATCACCGAGTTGAAATGCGTTTGCGGTTTTTTTTATTCAATCTCGAATCGTACCATCTATACCGGTCTATATTATAGCATAACAATTAATACGATCCGTATCGTATAAATAAACATCATACGTCATCACAAATCATTATTATACGATATATTTTGATAGATTGCTATGAAACAAAATTTAAAAAAAAATAATCATTCTAAGGTGAAACTCGTTTGAATATTCAATAATATAACAGACATTTTTTTCAATGTTTTTGATTATTCAGTGGAACGACTAATCATATTTTTTTTTAGTTTAAAATTTTTTGTAAATCGCTATTACACACAGTTAGTAAGAGTCTTATGCCTTAAACATTAATATTTCTTGTATAATAAAAATGGATGTTTAGGATAAATCGGATCATTTTTCAGAAAATTAATATATGCTATTTTTAAAATACAATCAACATTAATTAATTAGCTATCCCATGGGTGATGGGTGGCCAACTCAAATGAATTTACAGGCCACATTGTAAATTCATTATAATCCTGCGGGCAGCATACAAAATTATTAAATATCCCCATATTAGATTTGGACCTATTATAAAAAAAAAAAAAAGATAAAAATATACAAATATTTTGTAAAAGTATGATAAATCTCGTGGGTCATAAAATGATCCAAAGCAGGGTCGTGTGTGGTCGGTCATTTCTGAGATATCAGATATGATCACTATCCAATTTTCAAAAAATGAAAAATTATTTAAATAAGTAAAACTTCATCGTGTTAAAAATAACACGTTCCTCGCTTTCAGCATCTGAGTATAAACTATATATTATTTAAGTAGGTATACGTATTCACTGTATACTGCGACGTGTAGGATTGCAGGAATCGATTTTTCACGATCGCGTATTATTATATGGCTGCCACCGTATACGAAAAACTCCCAAGCTGTCGTAATAGCAGTTAGGTAGGTTGGATTACTTATGTATTATAATATATATATATATATATATATATATATGTACAGCGGCTGCTGGTCGGTGACCACGGGATTGCCGACAAAACACTATATTTAAACGTAATATCGTATCATATGTTTTAATGTATGCGCGTGTCTATATCATATTATATGTACAACACCGAGTCTATCCGTCAATAGACGTCAGCGTAATTTATGAGCAAAAAAGCAGTTTTTTCATATAATATACCTACCTACCTACCTACGTACGAATGACGACGATGATAATAATATTATGTATGTGTGTGTGTGTGTATGTGTGTGTGTATGGACGGGCGACCGAAAGAGAAAAAATATTATATATTAATCGATCCGTCTCGGGAGGAGGCCGCGTGCATATACCGGAATATTATTATAAATAGGTGTCGTGCGACGGACAATTAAAATAAAATAAAAAATAAAACCGTCGGAACGGCTGGTGGAAAGGGGAAAAAAATCGAAATCCGGCAATAACATAAATTATAGGACCTATTAATAAAATGTATATTACAATAACATTACGACGATGAAAAAAACATCAAGCGGTATATACATAATACATATTATTATTATTATTAAACATACTACACAGTCGTACAACAGGTACACTATTTTCACGTACACACAATAATATTATATTATAATAATAATATACGTATACTTTTTTAACTTCGTATTATATACGCGTGTATTTATGCTCGCCGGGAGTGGCCGCCGCCGCCGTCGTAGGACATCGCGTTTAGCCGGCCGTCCAGCTGCGCCAACAGACTGCTGTTCGATTTATAATAATAATATCGTGTTAGGCGCATTCTCCGGGGATTTTTTTCACATGATTTATGGGTCCGGTCCGATTTTTTTTCGATTTTTTACGTAAACATCGCGTGCGTCCGTCGATAATCCGATATAGTACGATAAATTCGCCCGGCCCGCGACCGTTCGCCTCCACAACCATCGCGGTGACGATAAGTCCTCGCGCGACCCCGTCTGCAACGCAATATAATTAACAAATGCACAACGCATTTGAGTCGTTTCGGTATGACAACTGAGCCCCCGCAGATTTCATCAATGACTTGAAACTCTGCCGGTAACAACTGTAGCGATCGCTTTTCGGGGTGTCACGTCGATTCTATTCGCACAGATATCGTCAACATTATATTATCAGGAGACCGCCACGAAACAGATAAATTATGTCGACCATCGAGCTGCATTTATATATCGGTGAAAATCGTGTTTACTGCTATAGTATATATTACGTAGTTGACGCACAGTAGTTGTATTGTATAATATGTAGTTTACTATTACATATCAGGCAAACCAGCTACTTATATCTCTTGTAGAAATATGTATAAGCATTTAAATTAAATTAAAAACTTGCCCCACGTGACCATAGGGTAAAAGCGGAACTGGATTTAATGATTATTTATTTTTAGTACTGTATTCTAAACACCGATCTGCAATTTGGTTCAAAATCATGTGTCATTATAAAAATCTCATTTTTTTTTTTATTTGCTCGTTTGAACTTTTATAATAAAACACATATTAAACGTGATGTATTTATATTTCGGGAACTGCAGATAAACCGCGTTTAACATGTTCTCGGAATTATTATTTTTGTAATAAATTCAAATTATGTTATGGATAACAGATGGACCAAACGGTAACTAGTTTTATGTATGCCATTTAAGTATTGATATAGTTGAATTTCTACAGTCGATTAAAGTTTAATTAATTCAACAATGAACCATTATGGACATCAAACAAGTTACAAGTATAATTTATGTATATTATAACTAAAACACCTGTATAAAATATAATTCTTTTATTTATTTTTTTAAAAATAATATTTTGATTATTTTGTTTTATTTAAATCCCATAAAATACCAGTAAATTTAACTTATTTCAATTAAAAACGTTAAATCATAAAGAACTTTGTTAAGTATTTTTAATCGATTATAATATTTATTATAATACATAAATTTGCAACAAACTGAGCCCGTAGTTCGTAGTTTGTGATAAGTTTATTAATTGTTTTATGCTTTGTAAATTATTAAAATAAACATTCAGATTTCTGTTTTATGGTTTAATTATTTTAATTTTTGCTACTAAAAACTAAATTATGTTCTGATTTGACATTTTTTATTGTGCCTACCAGTATTTATAATTACACAAGAAACTTGATGATAAGGAATTAAAATATCCCCATTCAAGATATTGATTAATCAAATCATGGGCGTGCACAGATTTTTAATATAAGGTAAACTATATTATTTCTTATATTACATCTAACAAGTCCGTTCTATTTAATAATAAAACTCATCTAAATAATACTTTTTTTTAAGTAATTGATAAATTTTAATTACATTCTATTTTTTTTTTTTTTTTGTTTGTAAAAGTTGTGCTAATTAAGCTACAACAGTAATACAAATACTAAAAATAATTTATTTATAAACTTGTGAGTTTTAAAACTGTATAATATAACCGAACTTCCATGAGTATAATTTTCAAATATGAGGAGGTATATCGTTTTGTAATTGTATTAAGAATGATACAGCGTTAACATAGAATGTAGCGTTTGGAGTTCCTGAAAGATGGTATAAACCAGTTACAAGGGTTTCAATCTTATTTTAAAAATTTTTTATAAACGATATTTTTACATTAAATATGATTTTCTGTAGTCTCCACGCCATCCGTAGAATACGTTTCTATATCACAATACTATTTTTTGATTTTCGTAACGTCTTGTAACCGATATAATATATTGTGAACACCAAAAGTTCTGATGATCGAGTATTAGTTCTGCTTTATTTCATCAATGATTTATTAAAAAAAAAATTAAAAATTTTAGCTATTGCTATCGATACACTTATCAATACTTCAAATGATCCTTGTTTGCCTCAACGTACCTAAGTGTAGATATTATTATTTTTTTGTCACTTTGAATTAGTTTAACCAATTAGTTGAGACGTAGTTCTGCGTATTTAAAGACTCCCAAATACGAAAAAATAAACACCGTCGAGATACCGTATACTTAATCTATTACCTAAACTTAACGTAATCACTAATCATCAGTATTTGCCTTTTACAATATTCAGTATTTAATCTTTCACAATACTCAATAATAATATAATTTCTTATCTAATTTTATCCCTTACTCTACACTATAATCTATTTTAATGATGATTTCACGGCCATTTAGATAAACGTAATTTTAGGTTTGAAAATCTTTTTGAAAAAATAATACGATGAGTAAAAAGGTGATGTTCAGATATGTTAGATAAAGTACTTTCATTAAAAAGTGTTATTATACTACGGGGTTAGGATTTGAATAAAATGCATTATTTTTTGGAAAGTTGCAGAAAATGCTTTTCAAGTACAAAATTAATATTATAGAATATTCTCTATATTTTGTATGTAATTTTGGTCATTTTTAGAGCATATTAATATTATACATTATATGAATTTTTAGATAAAATGTAATAATAAAATAAAATAATTAATTATTGTTAATTTAAAATATTGGTTCAAGAAATTTTAATTCAACCATTTATTATTTGTGTTAATCCTTCTATCTATAGTTTTGGTACGTTTATAATGTCTATCAGTAATTTGATTAACTTATAATGACTGTAGTGCATCTGGTACTAAAGTAAATGTATAATTTAACATTCTTAATTTTATATATTGGTAATTTTTGATCAGACGATGAGTAATTCATTTTCAAAAGTAATGATTAATGCCGGTCAATGCTCAAAACCGTCTCTGACACATACATTGTAGATTTTCAGATTTTTTATAATGAAATAAAAAATGTAAAAAAATGAGTTTTTTAATATTGCGATTAAAATGTATATTTTTAGGGCATTAACATATGGACCTAAGTTATTAAAATTTAAAATACATCATACAAATTTATGTTATAGAGTTAAAGCATAACACAACTAAGTACAATTAAAAAAATACAAATAACTCTGTTAAAATTAAGAATCGTATTTTATAGAAGTGTTTTATAATATCTGTAAATTAATGTCTATTCACATTTCAAATAAATAAAAAGAAAATAAACTGACCATATTTTGAGTCAGAGCCTGTCTGGTCCATCCGGTTGAATTATTAGGAACAGCGAGGAAAGTTGAGATGTTCTAATAGTAAATTTGGGTAACCGTTCAACTATTGAATGAAAAGAAAAGAACTAAAGAACCTACTGTCAATTGATTAAACAATGGTACTTAAATGTCTTTTGTCAAGATTGTTGTCGGCGTATTATTGGAACAAACAAGTTTTTTTTTTTCTCGATAGCCATTATTTTTTTTTTTGTGATAAATATAATTTGTTTTTATTATTATTTAAATAAATAAATATGTATAAAATACTAATATAATATAATAATATATTGAAGGATGTTCTAATAAAACGTTTAGTAAACAATAGTATTTTTTCACTATGTTAGGAATATTAAAAATGGTTTAGTCTCGTAAAATAATGGACAAAAAAAAAGTCCAGTAAAATCGTGTTTAAAAACAATCACTAGATTGTTATATTTTTCCACGCAATATTCATCGATTGGACTCGTTATTTTTTTATACTCTTCGAGGTTATAAATCAAGTTGGATTGTTGCTATGCGAACATTTATATAACACAATATTCAAAGTGGACGTTATGCGCAATAACGTCCTAAAACACACTACAGTATAGTGGGTATATTATTAAACGGAAATGCGACGAAACACAAACCAATTATCCTCAGCCCAATTTACAATACAAAGGTCTTTTAAACATTTTTGTTTAAACATAATCTCGTGTAACATTATATTATTTAGCACGCAGCTACATTCATTCGGACAGTATCTCCGACTAATTGTTTGCGGCAGCTGTCGTAGCTGAGTTGCTGCGGGCACGTTTGCTAATAGTAGTCGGTCAACGATATAATACTATAATATAGAAAAGGAGAAAAACACACACACACACACATACACGTATCCATGTACCGTACCTATATATACGCACATATACACTCGTCTGAACGCGTGCACTGCATTTTAATACGTCCATTCATATCCATCTTTGATGTTTATATTAAATTAAAAATATGCTCGGTAATTAAAAAAAATTAAAATAATAATAACAATAATAATAATAAAAGAACTGAATAAAATCGTTAACAAAACGAAAATATGGTGGAAAATATTTTTAATTAAATTATTGCCGCCAGGAAGAAAAAACACGGTAAAACACTGCTGCTCCTCGCCGGGTGCGCGCGTGCATATAGCTTTGCTGATATATAAAAATCCAGAAACAAAAACACGGGTGACAAGCCTAAAAAAGCTGTGCCTTTGAGTTCAAAGTTTTTAAATACTTTCCAAATGATAAATAAGCCTTTCGCGGGCCGTTACCGCTGCTGCCGATACGAAGGAATGCACATCAAAGGACGCACGCTTCCAGGAATTTTAATCAATGCATTTTTACCTGACAGATTTGTCTGCAGCCACGCACTTTGTCGTCGTCGCGTTGATGATATTATTTCGCCATCGTTGCCGCGCAGTAATTATTAAGAAGAAGGAATTACCGAGCGGAATCGAAATTCTTAAGACGAACGTATGTTAGATATACGCGATGTAGTGAGTGACAGAGAACTTCGCTTTTCAGGATAATACGCGTCCCGATTTCGAGTTTGCGTTTGGTATATATTATAATACTGTGTTATTCGATACATACCCGGACATTGGCCCGCAATCAATGCGTAGTAAAACGACTCCACTACGATGATCAGGAACACGCCGCAACAAATTATTAAATTGACATCGCATTTACAGTGACAGAGGTGAAATTTGACTTAATGTATAGGTAAGTAAACATCATGTTCGTACAAAACTATAGGTATATACAAATTATATACTATAGGGTACTGTTTGTATAATAATGATGCTGGTAACTTGCGATGACAGATAAGTTATTTATTTTAATAGAGATAAGAATCTCTATTATACTGTATTTTTTATACGCAGTTGCTCGTACAGTGGACAATATTTATTTTCGATACTTATATTATTTATCAGAGCAGACAAGTCCTCAATACTTTTGATATAAATTAATAAAACGGGCAATACGATATATATTAATTTCGTGATGTGTATCTAAGTATCTAACAGCCTATGCAGGTCAGCGCGATGCTACACGGTATATGAAAACCGAAAAGTAATAAAAATAATTGTACTGTATTTATTAATTATAAATTCAGTTTATACACACATTTTCGATATTTTGTTATATTTTCTAACAAACGCGACGACGTGATATTAAATATAATTTTATTTTAATACGTTATAATTATGGTTGTCAGTCGATTAAACCTGCTAATGCAAATTTCCCAATCCCAAAAATCGTATTATTTATTATTTTTTTAAACTACCGGTGTCAGCAAGTTTATTATTATTATTTTTTTAAGATATCAACAACGAGGTTATTCCTGTTTATTCCCCTATAACCTAAACAAATAAAATATTTACATAATTAGTTATAATATCCAGTTCTGTGTAATATAATATGTCGCGAGCTGTGTGTACGAAATTAATAAATCGCTACGATATTCGGTATTGTGATTTGTGTTGCAGCGGTCAACCTGTGATATTGAAGTATAAACAATAATAATACAATATTATTTTAATCAGAGGTTCAAATCACTCACTACAAATGTGATTGAATTTGTTTTTATATAAATAAATAATAATAATCGTCTTACCGTAAGCGTCGTAGGTTCTCCCACGGGCGTGTCTATTGTAACGATCAACAGGTAATCATCGTCCAGATAACTCCGGAAATCACAGGTGTGGACGTACCTATATTATATTGTAATATACGTATATAATGCATATATTTGGTGTTCACGTGTAATAATAATAATAGTATAACAATCGTGAATATTTATTAGAAAAAGGAGAGATAGATGATGTGGCGTCGCGGAGAGACTATATCAACGACAGAAAATTGGGCGTCGTATAAAATAATATATAATATTATTATCGTATATATAACAACAATAATGTATACATAATATGATATTAAATTTATATAAATACAATAATATTATTAACGACTTACTAACCTTCACGACGACGACGACGATGACGCTGCCGTCCGCCGCCACTGCCATGTGATTCATTGTCGTCGTCGTCGTCGGGCCGCCGGCCGGTCGGCTCGAGGGGCACACCCTACGCCAAGGGCATCATCACCGTAGCAGACCATCTCGGCTTGCACCACCGACACAGTGGGAGTAACAATAATAAAAATAATAATATGGACCAAAACGAATAAACGCCATACGATTAACTGCTACTAATAACGGTGACCACATGCACAACAGTCGTCCAAACGATTATCGGTCGTTTACTGCACGACGACGCGACATCCGAAATTATACTTCAACCACAATCCACAAGCAGTGTCAATAGTGTCATAAACACGCACTTATGATGTGTACTTTCATATCTAAGCTAAATAATACCAAGACATTAATCTGTAAGGTTCTGTTCGTCATACGAATATAAAAATATTTAAATATAAGGAAAGCCATATTGTGTACCTATATTAAAAACAATACCGTTTTATTTTAAAAACTAAAATCAACTTAATAAAATATATATATCAACATTTCTTATAAAAAATTAAGTACATGATTTATAATTCATCTCATCTGATCGCCATTTTGAAGAAAAAATCGTATTATCTCACACGTGATATTGATTAGTGATTACTGATTAGTATGGTTAATGGCTATGTCCAATATATTCGTTTATTATTTATGTTTTTGATCCATGTAGGTAGTATTTATAATATTTGATATCTCTTTCCGCTAAAAAATTATATTAAACGTTTAATTATTAATTTACTGTGTCCAACTTTAAATAAAGTTTAAAAAAAGTTACTAATCTTATTATCTTTAAATCGTTTTTCATATTTAGATACTTATCAAATTTTCCATATAAAATGAATATTGTGCATCTTAATAATTTATTTATATTAAGCTAATAATAATACAAAACATATATGATATAAATACTTTACATAGGTAATATTTAGCTAGAATTACATATTTTCTTTTTCGTTAGCAATATTTTAATTTAAACTAAGGATCTATAAATATAAAAACACCTCCAATTCTTCTTAGACATTTCCTAATTACTACTCTGTTTATGATGTTATAGTTCTATTCTTATATAATTATAACTTCGGGTATCAATGTAAACTTTAGATACTGTGAAAATATTGATAACTACACCTATTTTGTTTCTTCTACGAGGTGCATATTTATGCGTTTATAATATTATTAATTGTTCGTTAATCATTATGATTTCCCATTATTCATATTGTTATTACATTATTAGATTATACAATCGTTTGTACTATAATAACTTGTTACAGTACTCGTATAGTGTGTATAAAGGATTTTTAAATAGGTATATATATATATATATATATATATATATGTATTTATATTTTTTTACCAAAGTATGGCGTACTTACATTCAATCCTCTATAGTCCTATACATACCATTGAGTTAAATAATAAACTATCAGAAACTCTCTAATCTTATAGAATAATTACTAAGACTCACATACCAGTATACCTATATCATTTTCATAGTGGTATATGCATTTATATAATTCAAGAATTTCTAATTCTGTATCATTGTACAGCATTGAATTCAACTGTTAACAACAATCATTCACACAAACACAATTGCATTAACACGTTGGTTGTATCTGCATCATAATATTAAGCGTTTATTATACGTGCATTTTATATGAAATAATTAAAAATAATATATAATGATTAATGGCAAAATGTTATAACACTCAATTATTCATTAACACCATCGTTTTAAAAAAGGAATGTAATAAAAAATATGGTTATTTTTGTAATAACTGGTGCAATATATATATAACATATTTATAAACATATATTCATAATGCATAGCAAACGTAATTTATTGATACAATTTGAGCTGAATGATACTGTAATATTATTGAAATTCTTAAACATAAAATAAACAACGCGCTATTAAATTCTATACTCGAGTTATACCTATCCAACATGGAAACAAATAATATTTACTTAAACGGCAAAAGTTATTTTCATAATACAGGTATTAATATGATTTTTAATAAACGGTTATTTTAAACTTTATTTTATGTAATATTATATAATATTATTTCTTTTATATTATACTAATAAAACAATATTATGATTTTTGCATAGCTAAGTAGTCAAAACTTTAAAATTGTTTTAATATCATGCACGCGTGTATTATATTATATTATATTATATTATACACATATAATACATTACAATTTAAACAAGATAATAAATAATTGAGAATTACACCTTTTCGAAAACCTACTAAAAGTACTGACTATTTAACATGCGAAAATACACACAACATTTTTTTTTTATCAAACAGTAACATGAGATATTTTAATAATTTTTCGTAACTACAAGTATCAAAAATGTCCAATAAAACTGAGTTATGACTACTTTTATGAGTTTTCATTATGGTTTTTATAATTATTATTTCAAAGAACAAACATGTTATTTCGCGGGCCCTAATGACCCGTATCGAAGACATGTTGTGACATAAATTACGACAATGGGTTTTCATCAAAAAACTTGTGCGTGTTTTTTTTAATTTAAAATTATATTATAGTCTTCGGCCGTGTATAACAGTTGAAAATAGTGTTATATTGTTTTAAAGTATAAAAAAAAAAAAAATTAAAAGAACGAATATAATTATTTTGTTGAAAAGATTTATGCAATTATTAATAATCTTTTATGTACAAAAATAAATGTGTGATTTTTTTTATGTAGTTAGACTATTTATAATTATTATCGTTTTAATGAATTATAATATTTATGCACATTGTTGTTAACCTGTAGACTATATAGTATCATCGTTATTCACATATTTTTTACCTATTATACAGGGATAATAATATAAGTTATTCAATGTTTTTTTTGTTTATTGTGTAGGTACTTGTTTGGCATTGACAGATCCATATAATGACATATTGGGTGTTTTCGCATTGAGATGACGTTAAAATGCGTTTCCGTTAATGTGTTTATAGTAACCACTCCGATTCTGTATTTCCATCAAGATCACCGATGCACGTCGAAATCATGATTTATTTTTTGTTTTTACCATTTATCCGAGTTAAAACTATAGTAGTAAAATAAATATAATAGCTGTTAATATCAGAAATACGATAGTACACCGAATGCATGGTCTGTTGTTTATCATATCAATTTTTGGCACCGATTCATATATTAAATGTATATGAGTATTACATGGCTTTGATTTAAATAAATTTGGTACTCCATTACTCTCGTAGTTATTATATTGGTTATATGTATAATAAATTATGGTGTTTTATTTTAATACATATATTGCATTTATTTATACTTATAGACTGTAGATAATCTAATGGTATATATGGTATTATAATATTAATAAAAAAAAAATGCGATTATTAATGCACGAACAATTTTTTTTTTTATTATTATTATTTCTTCAAGTATTTATAAAGTAACAATTTAAACAGACAATCGACCGGGATGGAATTGTTTATTTAAAAAAAAAAAAAATGTGAATATGATCGAATTACCGAATTCAATTATCGAGTAAATTTTCTAAACACTGACATAATATAATAATATTATGTGTACCTCAAATACTTACATCGCATTCTACGCGGTACACTATATCATTACAATCGCCCCATAATACAGCACCTGACCGTAGACATATTATTATCATTGTATATTATATTATTATTATAAAGTAAGCGAGCAGGTAACGTTCGCAGTGTCTATATAATGTCACGGCGATTCGGGGTGAGCGGATACTATCCGGGCACAACACGCGTCAGAGTAGCGTGCAAAACAGCACTCGAGCTCTTCAGCGTACGCGATGGTAATCCCATAAATTTCGCGTATCCGCTAACGCAGAAACCGTCAAGTCCGTCCGGCCGCGTCCGGTTCGCGTCTCGTACGACCGCAGACGCTATATTATTACATATATGTATACCTAATGCACGTGTGTGCGCGCGCCCGCAGGACTTGGACAAATGTGACGCCAAATGTTGTCCGCGGGTTTGATAAATTGCGATCCGGCGGCGGACGGCGACGTCGTCGTTGGTACGCCCCCCCCTCCCTAGACGCGCGTCTGCGAGGGCAGTGGCAGAGTAGTCTGTCGTAGACGGTTGATGGTCTCATCTGCAGCCGTGTCGTCTCGCGTAATAACGATAATAACTACGGAGCGGCTATATGTATTATCATAATACAGTTGTAACAAATAATGACGCGATCGTAGCGCGAAACGGTAACGGGAGGCGATTCGCAAAGGCGAATATAATATATATATATATATAGGTATTATTATAATACTACTGCTAACTGCGGAATCGTCGTCGGCGAGAGTGATGGGCGACACGTAGTCCGTCTCCCGCCACAGCAGCGTCATTATAATGTGCGAGGGATCTAATCTATTCTCACACGCGCGCACGCAAAACACTCGCAAATAAACGTCGTGTATATGTACGCCCGTCAGATATTACGTAATATGTAAAATGACGACTGTGCAATGTGTGCGCACGGGGACGAGACACGCGCGCGTGAAGGACGTCTCATTATACCGAGCCGGGGTAAAGGAGCTTACGTCCTAAGGAAGATGTATAATGTGTCCGAAAAGACGACACGACGCGCGTCGACCGTGTGTACACGGGTAGGCGGTAGGTGTATAATATATAATCCTACTCCTCCGTCGTCGTCCTGCAGGGTGTACGCACTTGCGACTTGCCGCGTTTAATCACGAGCGCGAATCCGAGAGCGGATTGCTTTGATTTGCTAACACCATAACTATAATACATTATAACACTTTGCGAGACGTTGTTACAATTATTACGGACGTCGCTCCGTGTGATTTGCTCAGATGGCGGGCGAGAGTCCTCTTAGACGAGTTTTTGTTGAATCGGATAGATGATTTGAAAGCGAGAGAGATGGATTTCAAAACTTTACTACGTGTTTTTTTTTTTATCATTAAGTGTGCGAGTCGAGTTGAATACGGTAATGTGTAGTGCGCACACTTTGGCTAAGTGGTAGATCGTTTAATGCCAATTATCGCGTTTCATGATACGTCAAAATCGATTTATTTTCCTATATATATACTTTGTAATCTGAGGGACTATTTGAAAAATTTTCAACACTTGTCTGTTTGCAGTCAGTATTCGGGATTTTCTCTGTGGTCGAGCATAGACATAATATGATTGTCGTCGTCAAGGACTCGCACGTTAGCTATCCATCCAACGACGTCGTTGACGAGAAGGATGTGACGATTTGACGGGGGTGGTTGTTATTCCTTGTCGCCAATACTTTAATCGTTCGTATATATAGGCACTGTACAAGTAGAAAATATAGACATTTCAAATAAACACCGGCCACCCGTTTATTTATATATCATTACGTATAAAGATAATCGATTATAATATAATATGCACAATAACACACCATCGCCGTCGAGCGGGTAAGTCGATTCACTGATTAATGGCAACAGTCTGTTGCGTATATTATTATTATTATTATTATTATTATTATTCATCAATAGCCAGGCAAGACGAAGGTCATCGCAGATATCACTGCATGTCACCGTCGTCAGTATCTGCTGCAAATGTAGGTATACACGCGCACACACGCACACGCGCTCCCGTAGTATTATAATAAATATTTTACCGTGCAACTCGGTCGTCATTAATCAATTTCAATAACGATTTCTTTTGCCCGGACGTATCAATGCATTCGTTCTATTCATTCGGTTTCGGAATAGCGCGCATATATTATTATTATTATTATTATTATTATTGCGGCTTGTGTAACGAGGGACATTTTGACGGACATACTTTGTCAGTGAGCACGCCTCGTTAAAGACTTACAGGCGAAATAAACAGGTACCCGTGGCGCGCACTTATTATTGCGGCGAGGCGTTGAATAGTTGTCGAAGTACATCAATGAAATCCCATAAACCGTATACCTGCCGAATGCGTTTCAGCCGCTCCGATACACGAAACACGTATAATAGCGGGTGCCTAGACGCGTATTATTACCTACTACGCTACGTGTATATCGTATTATTATTATATGATATACTATTATGAAACAGATCGTGAAAACGGCATTTATAATAATATGATTTTCTATTATCTACGACACGCTCGTGGACTCGATTCTTCGTGAGACGTCTGTGCGCCTTTCTTGTCGTTATTGGTTTGTCCGATATTTGTCCCGAAGTCCGATTACAATCGAACGCGTGTCGTTGCGCGATAATAATGCAACGTGGTGAAATCTGTCCAGACCGATCCAGCAACGCAATCCGTAGGTAGCTGGTATACCTAGAGGAGTCGTCGTCGTCACGTGATTGGACGCAACCCGCAGCGAGACACTAATACCCACACAATTATTATTATATTATTATAATAATGAACGACCCTGCCCGGCGGTAATCGACGAGACGTCAACTGCTTTGTGTAAGCGTGTTCGCCATGAATGAAACTTACTGAGTAGTGTGTTTTTAAAAGAAGACTATTTGTTTATTTTTTTTTTTAATGTCTTTCACCCTCTCTCGCGCGTATTTCCACCGTCGACGTCACGGCCATCATTAGTGCAGACACACACGAATTATACACTCACAGCGCCTACCTACGCGCGCGCAGTACCTATACACGAGAGATACACGGAATGCTCACGCACGTATATAATATTAATATGTGTATGTATGTGTGTGCTTGCTCAGTCGCGTTTAATAAAACAAAAATCAAACACGTCTATTCATTATGCCATTATGTACGCTGCAGTCGAATAATGTGAAAGGAATGAAAAATGATTGCCCCTTGCTGCCAATGCGAGGAGAAACGTATATGATATGTATGTATGTATTATAAAGCGGCATCAGCAGCAGGTGTAGGGGGTGTCTATATACTTCGATGAAAAGAAGCCTCCCCCGTAATCAAAGACGAAGGGTATACGTATATATACATATTATAAGTGTGTATATAATACACGTGAATTATTATAAGCACACACAACGTTCCAAATCGGATACGTATAATAATATGTATATATATAATATTACGTGCGTGTACGGCGGCTACGGTGACGACGACCACGATGGCGACGACGATGAGAGTTGGTAAAATATTCATTGAAACGGATGAGGGCGACCGGGTTGTATATATATTATATTTGTTATTATTGTACGTGCGTGGATGGCCGCCACGTATAACGAGTTCGATGAATAGACATATACACTCGCGCGGAGATGGAGAGAAAGAGACCCGAGACACACACACACACACACACGTCATATTATCTATAAGTGTATAGTATAAAACATACATAATATAATATTCTTTCTTTTATGCTCTGAGAATATCATATACATATATCTATGGCGTACTTTATTTTTTTATTTTATTATTATTATTTTCATAATACGAAATATTATATTATTATCAATCGTGCTCGAATGATTCGAATTGCCTGCAACGGCACACAGTATATAATACGCGTGCACGTACCTGTATATATATATATATATATATATATCGTATACTCGACCCGAAGGAAACGTATTACCGCCGTATGATATTATTCATATGTCACACGAAGTATGCATTGAGTATTTTGTGTCGTTTGCGTTCGCAAAACCACTTCCAGTTTTTAATATAACTCCGTGCGCACCCGTTAGCATTTCATTGAAAAAGAATTGGTATTTATTTTATTTATTTTTAATCCAAACCCGGGACGGACTCACGTGGGATGTTGTCCTCGATGGGCAAGTGGTGACTGAGGGTGTCATATATCCCCCATGGTTTTTATATATATATATACTTTTTTTTTTAATTAAATAGAAATATAAAAAAGTGAGATATAGGAGTTGGGTGGGCCACTGTGCGGCTTTCTTTGAATTCGAAAGCCATAATAAATCATTGCATTCGAAAAAAGATTCTAAACTTACCAAAAATTATTGTGAATGGATGGTTGCTTGAATTTATTTCTTATCTGTCACTGTGATATTTTCCCCAGTTATGTTCATACAAATTAATGGACAATTTGAATATGATTTTAGTTAGTTTAGTCTGTTTACAATATGGCACTACTAAAGTAGTCGGATATAATAAATAAAGTATGATGAAATACGCGTTTTAACAATTCAACAATTTAATGTTTTGCAATAATTAAATTGATTGAAATACGGAAACAGTTTCAATATTTTAAGTTACGTTCCTTGATTTTTTTTTATTATTATTTAAGGAAGTAAATTTTAAAAAAAAGATGAACATTTTTTTATGTTTTTAAGGTGATGAAACGTATGTAAAAATATAAGCATTTAAAATTAGTTGATATACTTACCTATGTTTGCATTGTGTCATATGAATATATTATACTACTATTATATTATGCCTATACTTTTCAATACTAAACAAATATATTTTAGATATTATTTTGTTTTCTAATATTATAGATTAAGCTCACTCTAATTTTACCGTATGCATACAAAAAAAAAAAAAAATGTGAAAATATATCTGGTCCAATCATAATGCATTCTTGTATATCGCATATCTTATATTAATTATACTTCTATTTGGTATTTAATTATTTATAAAATGCACAATATAACATTTAATTATAAAGTCGGACGGTAAAAAATGTATTTAACTCATTAATTTATTATTATGTATTAGTGACTTCGTACGTAAGTCGTTTTCTAAAATTCAAAACTTTTAATCTTATTTTATTCCACAAAATTATACTGTTTGAGAAAGCTGTCAACAACAAGTAATTTTAAAATGAACCTTATATTATTATACGTACAGGTAGTGTACATCTATATATTTGTTGCTATATAAACTTTTGCGTATTCTATTACCTTTACTCCTTAGATTGCTTAACTTTTATTCCGGGACTCATAATTCAGGCATTATTTGATCATAAATACATTGAAACGTAATCTGGGTATAGGGAATACTATATATTATTATGCTGTTATAATTGAAGATTTTGTCAATATAACATGCGACCGATATAATAATAGCTAGTATTATACATCACGGTATATTGGACCGTTGTTACTGTTATTATTATGTGCTCTATGAATATTTATGACGTGTCTACACATCAAACCATATGTTTTTCGACACTTTGTAGACGGCTTGTGTTCAATAAGGAACATTGAAAATCACTTCCAGCAGCAACAGATGCCCTTAATATAACAAATTATCGACTGCCGGGTCTTTTGTTAATTCCCACAAGACTACTGTTCAAATCTCTTGTATATATAAATCTATACATCGGTTAAGACAACACGTGTTTATGCTCTACACGGTCATTATGTTGTATATTATAACGTGTGCACCGATCGCGCGTTTCCAGTGTGTATAGGTCGTATAAGCGATTAATTTGGATAAAAGGCTAAACGTCTGCGTGTATTAATTTGCAATACTACACTCACACGATCGGCCGTATATGCGATGTAATTTATGACGCGCAATCTATTATAATATTAGCTGTAACAAATGTTAAGAAATTAAAGTATAGGATATAATATTAAGGTAAAAAGTAAAATAAATAATAACCGGATAATGCATGAAAAAAAAAAAAGATTAAATGTAAACAATATTTACAGATATTTTATAGGTATACTGCTGTGTCTGGAAAGCATGGCATGTCTGTACGTTTAACGTAATAAAATAAGTATTAACGCATTATAATTTTTTTGTGGAATAATGGTAATCCGTTAATAAAACTTAATATAATTTAACGAATAAAAAATTGAATAACACAAGTTACTATCAATAAACGACATATATTGCGACAAATATTAATAATAACTTTCAAGTTGTAATAACAAACAAATATACATTATTGTCCATGAATAATTTAAGTATATTTTTATAGCGTAATTTTTATTTTATACAAAAGTCACGAATATAAGTTATTGTATAATATACTAACAATTGCTCGGAAAAATAATTCATGCACAACTACAGTCTATACATAACTTAATACTTATTGTGTTTTATTTTACTATGTCGTCTATTCACAAGAAAATGTAATCTTAAAACAATAATATTTAAAATAATGTGATATTATTATTATGATAATATAATATAATATTAAATGATAATAATAATAACTTGTGGAATAATATTACAATAGTTTCAACATAGTATTTGATATGTTTAGAAATAATAATAATAAACATTTGATGTTAAATTATTACTTAATTGTAAACTTTATTGTATACAATTAAAAATGTAAATAATATTTGAACGTGATTTGCTCGGTTCCAAAAAGAAAAAACAAGTTGGTTATTTGAAAATTGAATAAATGCTAAATATACTAGATGATAAAAATGATAAAATATTATACAAAATATTTATTACAATGGAAAAATAAAATCCTCGGTGTAATAATTTTTGTAAAGTTAATTAGATAGCTGAATTAAAAAAAAAAAAATTCTATCGCAAAGTGAGACTATAATTTTATAAAATAAAAATTTAATTTAATTTTGTTAAAAAGTTATTTATGTATTTGATTTCTCAAAACAAAAACGCTTTATCCAAAAAAGTTTGTGTTATATTTTGATAATCAAATTAATTAATTTTTAAATTAGTGCAACGACAAATATAATATATTATGAGAACCGAACTTCTTTTCCGTTAGAAACGTGGCAAAATTGAAAAACATAAATAATTTTAAACTTTGTTTAGTGTCTTCAGACACTAAAGAAAAAAAAAGTTTTTGATATTCTTTTTTGTCTTAGACAATGTAAATATACTTATCACATAAATAGGAACATATAACATATAAATCATATGATTATTAAGCTATAGTTGCTTTTATAGTTAAACCTATTAATATATTAACTGTTGATGAGCTTTATAAGGATGCATCTGTGTGACTTTTACTTATATTGAAATTTCAAAACCAATAACATTTAAAACAAATAAATCTATTTAAATATAAAATTCACGACTAAGCACTGTAGTTAACGTGGTTGTTGCCCACGATAAACTATTGATATCTGGTCAATTATATAATAATCGACTTAAATAAACAATATAAGTATCGGCTGTAGTATTGTGTAACATGTATTAAAATATCAAAAAAAAATCACCTCTGAAGATGATATTACTATATATATACAGGTATGCACGGTATTGACGTCAAGCGGCGTTATACAGAGTTTCAGGCGTTACTTCCGACTCGAATGAACTCGTATTCCATCTACTTTGCCCGCCTCGTACACCTCCTGCATACATAAGAGTGTACCACTCTATATTATAGGTATTTAGTACTTAAGCGACCCGCAGATGATGACTCTTTACTGCGAGACGGCGCGTGTATATAATATTGTACGCGGTACGTATATTATACGACCGATCGGACGAACGCGAGTTTTACGATCGACGCTTCCGGGCACCGCGTATTATATATGTATAATGATAATAATAATAATATAAACGCTACCGCGTTTACTCTAGAGTCGTACTTTTCCCGCGCCCCTGCAGTCCTGTCATCGCGCTGCAGTGGCGGCGGCGGAGGCGTCACGTGTGTGTTAGACTATGTATATATATATATATTAGGTGAGAGCACCGTATAATAATAATAATAATAATAATAACTGCTCTGATCGTAAACGGGCTTGTTCGTCTTTTAAAGAGCACACGACGGAAAAACGTACACTACATACATGTATATACGCGCGCACGACGGTTTTACCACTAATGGAACTGTGTGCAGCAGGTAGTAATAAAAATCGGTCCAAGACATGTGCAAACGATAAATATTATTTTAATACATATCGCGTACAATAATATATCCTTTCTACATTACGGATGTGGTTTTAAATCCTCCCGAGAGGTGGGGTGGTGCGATTTCTCCTCCCCCCCACAAATATGTGTTACGGACCAATTTGCGTTTTAGAAAAAAAAACACCAAAATACTATAACTCACTATACCCTCTCGGGTAAGTCTATTTGACGTCTTCTAGTTCGTCATCTCTTCCCCCATTTACCCGACGACACAATTTGTGTCTGTCGCGACTAAACGACTATAAACGATCGTTTGGAGACATGTCATGACGCGACGCAATGCACCAGCGGAAATCGGATTTCCAACCGATCGCGACCCGTCTTCCGCCGGCGCGCTTGACAGCAAAATAGATACCAGATGAGTTTTATCCCGACAAGATAATCAACGGTGCCCATGAGGTTTTCGAATTCTATGTCGCATTGTATGGGAAATCGTTGTTATATCCACAACGATTCGCCCAACCCAAGATGGGGTAAGGATGAGTATCAGAAACGCAAGGAATATTATCATGTTTTTCGGTCATGGCTTGAAGATGAGAATTATGGTACTTTATTTTTTCATATTACATATTAAACGAGGACGACGATACAAGTGTAAATATCATTTAAACATTTTTGTAAGCCTGGAAAAACATTAAGCATATTGCATGATATATGTATTATACTATAACTCGCAGAAAAAATACAAAATACAATCATTAAATAATTATATAATATTATAAATTATTAATAATAAACTTACTAAATTATTGGTAATTCATTAAAATTACAGGCAAGTACAGAATAAGTATAAAATTATGTGTCGATAAATGTCGTATGGGTAACATTATATGCGATCGAAGGCAAACGAGTCGAGTAAAACACCAATAAAATATAACAATTAACGGTATTTAACAATAAAATATAGTAAATTTAATACCGATGTGTCGACCGGTTGGGAGACGTTATTACGAGTATAGTATTATAGTGAGTTTGAAATCACGACAGAAATACGGTCGTACAAGACCCGGTTCATATTATATTATACTGATCGCAATGCGGTCGCCGTGTGATACGCGTGTAAATGTCAATACAGTTTACGGTAGGTGACTGTAATAATATTTATAATATTATATAGACGTTTGGTACACAACGTTCGGATGGGTCACAAGCGCACGTCCAATCGATTAATCATAATCTTCTACAAAGATACCGACGTGGAAATAAAATGAAAACCGTCCTCTATTTACCTTGTACGGAGTCGTGTCTCTTTGTGTCGTCCCGATACTATTGTACAAACGATCGGTTTGGTACCAGTATCGATTTCACGGCGAGGCAATAATACGTTATTATAATATTATACACCGCGATCGATAGTGCATAAGATAGCGTACGACTACCTATATCGTTTCCCTTCGGGGACACACACTCTTCGACGTAATACGGCATTGTAACTTGTAAGATATACCATTATGCCTCGTGTGTTTTATATAAACGAAACGAGATGACTGTTATATTCTTATAACATTCGATTACACAATGTTCGTTTATGGTATAATAATAATAATAATACTACACGTATTGTTGTTAAATTATTGTACCATCGATCACGAATATTTAACAATGATAACATACGAAATCGTATTAATGGACAACATGTATTATTCGACGTTCTCGGTATTGTACTACAGTTAGCAGAGTTACGAAATCGCAATTCTCAGACGAGTACATTTCTATATAAATCGTATGATGATAAGAATGGATTGTATCAATTGGTTTTACCAAACGATATCGAATAAAGAACATAATAAAATTTATTGATGCGATCAGGCTACGATTGAATCGTACCACGGTTTAAACTAAATAAATGATATCATAAAAATACGTATTATGGGACCTATATTGTTTCCGATTCGTCGAACATACAAACAACGGTAGAAACACGCAAAACACAAGTTGTATAATAATGTATGTAAAATTATCAATATTTTTTCAGTTTACATCTGTACATAGTATATTAATGCGAGTAAAGGAGTGCGGTTAACCACCGAAGGATACCGCGCTGCACAAAGAAAAACGTATAAATAATTCAGCTGACAGATGTACGCGAATATTGTTAGCAACAACGTTTAAGTTTTGAGCTGAACGATGAATTGAAAACATTTACCAAACGCGTGAAATGTTTAACGCAGTTGTATTTCCCGGGCGCTCAATGAAGTTAAAAAACATAAGATATCGTTAATCGATTTTCTAGACGATGTACGATCGTGTAGGATTTCTCATTGACAAACTGTTATTATGCGTACAGCTATTTGAATATATATATATATATATAGATGGTAAAACCGTTGAGCGTTCACGTTGACGGTGCGATCGAGTTGGTTGGCATTTGAAATCTGCTAGAACGAAAACGTGAAATTCCATTTCGAGCTACCGGTACAGACTTGGGGCACATGGGGGTATTATATATTATTGTTGCAAGGATTTCAAGAAACAATTTAAACGAAACGTCCGCAAAGGAATTTCGGGCCGATTTGATTTCTCGGCGTGTACGTGTTTTAGCAGATTGCACCGACTCAGCCGGTAAGATTAGTCGGAAACTGCAAAGAGTAAATAATTTCCTTTCATCTCTCACAGTCGATTGTTGTTATTATTATTCAGATCTTTCGAGGGTATATCTTCTCACCCAAAACGTCGCCGTCGTCGTTGTTGGCGGGGGTGACAGTTAAATATATGTTTAGGAAATTAGGTTAAGTTACTATTTAAGGTTGAGAAAGTTTTGTTCGGTTAAATTTAGTTCGGTGGTGTACACTCATCGGGTTGTATATTGCTACATTATAACAGTTCATATTATTATTATTTGTTGCATTGATAACGCTAGCTATAAATGATAATTATTGTTTAGAAACTTACGAGTTATATTTCAATTTAGTTTTTGGCTGTCAATTTAAATGACTTAATGTATAATTACGCCTGAGTTTGAAAAGCAGTCGGTAACTCGTGTGCAGCTTATACTTACTATATTTAGTAACTTTATGTTTGCACTTTGATTGTGTTGGTTGGAATAATAAAGTTTATGATTCGATATATCATGCATTAAAAGCACTATACATATTATATCAACGATCACTGACACTATGAATACAAAATAAAAAATAAAAAAAATACAACAATTCAGTTTACATGATATATTAATCTCAGCTATATCGGATATTGATTGTGCGCGTATTAAAATATATTATAACCTAATACATTATACAAATATGAAAACTAAATTGATATTTAAAACATGATCAAACTGAACATACATAAGACATAAAGCCATATTGGTAATAGGCATAATATTTATAAGCACATAATAGTTAACTAAAACTATTAAACCATTTACTACAAGTGTATAAGATATTATGAACTATATTATATTTTTGCAGTTGAAAACGAAATCTGTAAAATCATACTTGTCGTTTATAATATCACCATAAAAAGTTCAAGACATTCGTATTAGCTGTTTGCTATCATTGATACATATTAGAATACAATGTGTAATATAATATGAATTATAAATAATATCATATAATATATAAAAATATAGGTACAATAATTGTTCACGCTGCAGGTGCATTTAACACTGAGAACCGGAGAAAGTAACAAGAAATAAAGAAGATACAATATTATATATTATAAATTATAATGGGACCTACTGAATAGTATAAATCTTAAAAAAAAAATACTATCCAACTTATATATTTATATATACATATATATATATATATATATAAGCACATAATACCATATGGGATCCCATTGTGCTGCATTCTCAACATATATGTACCATCGAAATGGAAACGAACATTAATATAATAATAATATAATAAACCGCATTTGATACCTATATAGGTATCTTACGAATTTATAATCGTATGCTAATCGGACAAAACCTGTATAATTATTTTTGTACACATGTATAATATATATTATGAACGATGGCGTGTGTTTCAAATTGAAAGAAGGCAGTCCGAACTGTTCGAAGTGATTCGGTGACGGCGATGAGATGAGCTAAACGGTATTAAGCACAACTAACTCTATACGTCGTATGACTTCTACACGCACTCGCGATGTTAATAAATAATAGTGATCATTCACGGCATTCGCGCGAAAACGTAATATTTGTATTGTTTCAAGCTAAACCTATAACGGTTATATAATTTATTATTGCAACGCAGTGCGCATTCGATTGGCGTGGATCGAGAGATTTTGGCGTCAAGAAGATTAATTGGTCTGCGATATTTTTAAACGTTCTTTTATTTTTTCGACGAAAAATAAATTATACGACATATTATTATTATTATTAGTATGTTTATAGGTATACTCGGCGACGGCGACACGCGGTGATTTAAACGGTCGGACCACACTCGAACTCCGCCGCCGCCTCCGTCCGTTTACCTACACACAGTATATACGTGTATATCATTGTTATTGTGTGTACACTGCACACGCGCACGAAGATTACACGCGACTCGCACACGGGCCAAGGCGAATGCGACGGATCTATCTATCGGCAGACGGTGTCCACGTACCAGTTTTATGATACGTACGCACAGCATAATATTATTGGCACGAATCGGATCGGACACACGCACCACGCGAACCAGAGGACATAATATTTTGTCGTCGTCGTTTCATCGGTCTGCGGGAAGAAGAAACCACGCGTCGCTGGAGCCATAAAGAACGGAAAAATATGCGTTATATTATATATAAACATATCTCGTGAGTTTGTTATAGGCATCGCGTTATAATAATATACGTTACCTATATCGTATAATATATATTGTTGTATAGGTACGCGCTCACACACCGAAACTCGTTGGCCTCAGATTACCCGACCGATAAATCAGGCCGTTCGCAGCCCGCGAATAATATTATAACACACGCACGCATATACCACACGGCGACGATGACCGCATACCGGGTATAATAATAATAATAATAATAATAATAATAATAATAATAATATAATATCATATGGTGACGGCGATCGGTCGGTATAACTGCAGTACCTATTATGCAGCTGCACCGCCGACCGGCACACGTACGGCGTCGCAGATACGATATTGGCCGCAATTTATACGAGATGTACGAATAACCGGAATAACGGATGTATATAATAATAATATGTTCGTAATCGACAAACGATGTTGTGCGATCGATAAGGGACTAATAAATCGCCCGCGTCGGCCCCGTATGTAAATGAACGTTTTAAACTCGTGTAAAATAAAAACGGCTTTACGCGCCGTAAATCGTCGTTTTTGCACAATGACTGTGTGTTTATAATATGCATATAACATACACGCATACACCGATGACTACACACGTATATTATTATTATACCACAATAAGACACAGACACACGCGCGTGCAATGCTCTGGTGGTGGTTCGCGAGACAAAACGGGTGAGACGTAGTATTATGTACCTCCGTACTCGACTGTATTGTATACAGGTATATTATAGCGGTGATATAATATTATTTTAATAATATTATAAACGCACGCGCCACAGACGAGGACGGACAGGATATGGACGGACGGAGCGCGGTGCGTGCGTCGGATGTCGAGGATTTATGTGCCGCGCGGACCGGGCGAAACGAGGACGAATAAGACCATGTCCTCACGGATTGCCCGGTTTTCACTGTTTTTCGTGTCTTTTATTTTCGAATTTTATTACGCGAACAACACGAGACTCTGCGCGCACAATACTGCGAACGCCGTGCGCGCGTATATCGCTAAAATAATAATATACGACCGCCGAGCTGTCATCGTCTCGCATTTATATAAGCGTACCTACGTACACTATGTATGTATGTATATACAGGCAGGTACACCTATATATCGCACGCGTGTATACTCGAGACGTGCAGAATTAATATCGATCGGTGTGTGGCCTCGTCCGTCTTTCTCCTGTACACCACATATTATAATGATATGTGTGTATGTCGATTTTGTATTTTTCGTTTTTGCAATAAAACGTTTATATAACAATATATATATATATGATGATTATATTATTATTATTTTTATCGCAGTCGATGTCGTACTCGATGTCCGCACCGGTGATATATCACACATGTACCTACATTATCATGTATTGTTAAGTATAGTCTATATATGCGACACTTGACAAATAAATAGCCGTATATGTATGTATTATTATCAGCACTGCGGTGACAAATGACCTGCGAAGAAATCGATCGATGTGAGAGCTAAGATGAAATTGACCAAACATTGTGCGTGTGGGTAAAAAAAAAATGATTGTATATTATTTTGATAGCACACAGTATAACACCAGACCCATCGCAGGTCGTTCATTACCATAAATGTTAATTTTACACGTTCGCCCTTATCAATTTGTCATAGTAATATACGTATCAAGTATTAAATATTGAAATGATTTGACTTTTAAAAATGTTTTCACCGTAAAATAGGAAACAAAAATTGTCTTGAAATACTCAACGTGACCTAGTGACGTAGTTTTATTATTGCAAGATTTTTATACAGCGATTGAATAATAGTGGTGCGTTTTATATTATTTCTTATACTACCACGCGATCCGATCTATAAACCTGCATAAAAGAGTATTAGAAAAAAATAATAGGATTTTAAGATACATAACAATACGAATAAATCGATGTTATATCTATAGAAGTCATTGTAAAATATCATTGATTTTATTGTACGTCATAATAATAATTATACTATATAATAAACAGTTGTATCGTTGTAGAATAAACGTAAAAATAATAAACACACACATTACGTATAAATTCATTATTCTAAACATTGGAAATCCACAGATTCCTACAGAACGCAGAGCCATTGCATAATATTTTATAACGTTACAATAATAATAATTACGAGAACAATAATTATATGTGATTGATATTCATTATGTATTCCGTTTCGAAGAGAAAAACAATAATTTAAAGTTGAATTTATAATATATTGCAGACCGTATATACACGGGACACAACGTTTTGGAGATAACGAAGACAAAGTCATATTCGAGGGATGGCCAATAAGTATAACGCGCGTAATACGATATTCTGGTAATGCACAGTCTGTACACCCCGGGGACACTGGTGCAATGTGCTTCCCACTACATTCCGAAAACAAATGCATTAAACACGATATTTTACTTGAACGACGGATATTTCATAAACAAGTCTGGACGCACTGTAAATTATATTACGAAAAAGTGAAAAAGCGTTTATATTTATATTTGTACACGATTCTTAGGTTGTTTATTTCCTCCATAACACACACACATACACACACACATATATATATATATATAGACATACACACATACACGCGCGAGTACGTTAAACGTACACTCGTGAACAATTATTATTGAAATAATGCAACACCTACGAATGCTACGCGACATGTGCTTATACAATCATGAGTATATCACCATTAAAAAAATTATTATTATTACTTTAATTTAATACGTCGTCTTAGGCGACTTTATTTATTGGACGAAACAAACTAATAACAATTATAATTTATAGTATTTGCTCGATAAACGGTTTGATGGATCGGTGCTAATGATGACAACAGAAAGTTTGATATCGAGAGAATGCGATATGTTATCGTCACGCCGGTTGTGTCCTATATAATATATCATCAAGTCCATAAGTTAATATATTTCTGTAGACAACGGATTAGGATCTTAAAGTTTTCATTAAATGATTTTCAACCAATTTCGAACTTTACAGAGGGTGTAGTATAAGAGTATAACACTCATCACACAAAGATATTATCACGCACTACTATGAACGACGTGTAAATAAAAAACTAAATAATTTAATAAAATTTGAATATTTTGGTCGATTCAGTCTGGTTTATACTTTTAAAATAAGGGAATTATTACCAGAATAATTATTGTTTATTAAATAATTTAACATAATATACTTTATTATTTTAAATGTGTTGATATTGAACACGAGGAAATGGTTTTCTTTTAATTTTACTCGATGATTTATATTTTTAAATTACGACAGTAGTACGACTTGTAAATTTAGTAATATTTCTTTCTCAGTTTACCTTGAATTTTATATTTTAGTAAAATATTACCTCCAACCAAGTTGTTTTAAAGCTAGTTTTCTTGTAGTTGATTTAAATAATTTTTTGTATTCAAGTGTATACACAAGTGTATTTACTTTTGTAATTCATTCTACGCAATACTTCCGGTAAATTCTTTGGTATATTATAATATTTCCTATAACGCGTATTTTTCGGAATTGTCTAAATGTTAGACAGGGGAAATAAAACGTTGTCAAAATATAATAAATCTATATGGCAATATGAAGACATTGCTTATACTGATATGATGCTAATATTGCTAAAACTTAAATCCAATTTTTCCGTTATCGCGATATTGGTCTAGGAATGATATAAACGTCATTAATTGATATTATAAAATACAAAGTACAATTTACAGCAAATTGTTTTATTACCATTCACTGAATACACTTCAATTACGAAAAACTAATAATATACCTACTATAAAGTGTATGTGTGGTCCAATTATTTGGTCCACATATGTCGCAGTTTCTTGTCCGTGTGTTATAATAATAATTTGCTTCATAACCCCTATTCTCCGAATAATTTATATATATATATATATATAGATTTATGATTTTTTTTTCTAATTCACTTTTAGACCTACTGATGACGGACACAGCAGATACCATTAGTCGAAGACTTTTGGTAAGGGTGCAATGTGTGTTGCTTCGAAAACACAGAGGGAAGGTTTAAAGACGACGAGTGATTGCGAGTAATAAGTATGAGTCAGTGGAAGTGAGAAAAGACAGAAAGAGTTAGAGATAGAGAGATAAATAGAGAAAGAGAGAGAGAGATGGACAAGTTTGATTTGTGTATCTCTTTGGATTATTTATGAGTTGGCCCGAACAACGGGTTTCGCCGCCAATTTATAATATATCAAAGTACGTTATGTGGCAGTAGTATAGCTCTTTCTCTCTCGCCAAACTTCATCGACAAACTTTTCATCGCGTACGTGAGGCCCTGTGCTCAGAAATTTCCCCGTCGATATATTTACAAACGTACACATACACACACACACACACACACACAAACACACACAGCATACACATACACTAGCGTTTCTCATTTATACTCCTCGTCGTACCACCGTATTCTTACTGTGGCCTACTCGCAGTTCGCAACAAAAACGTTTCGCATCAGAACGAAACGCTTGTAAATATCATTTAAACGCCGCACATCGACCACATTATCCGCTATGTTGGTCGGTTCGGTACGTGTCATTTTCCGCATGGGAAGGTGGATGGACGACGAAGGGCTGACGAATATGTGACAACCATTAGGTTATATAACTATCGCAACGTGTTTCTCGAAAAGAAACTTTGTCCCTTATGGTCGCGTCTCGTATTCGATATATTTCGAGATCAGCAGCTGCTGTAGCGATTCAAAACTCGGCAATTACAGTTGTGGTTATTATTAAATTAAATTTGGAAAAATATTCAAGCCTATCTCGTCTAAAGTTTTATGCTCACACTGCATTGCAGCCACGAATGCGTTAATTCGTACGATAATATTGTTAACGGGCGTGTGTGACTCCACTGTTATGTATACGTTGGCATTAATACGTAATCCTACTGCAAGTTCGGCGTAATTTAAAGTAGGTACCTACGTGTTTCTTATTACTTCGCGCATCAAAACTTGGTCGTATAGATAAATTAATTGGAAGGTGTCCAGAATAATTTCCTCTGTTCTCTGAACAAACTACACACACTGTACAATATATATGTATATATATATGTGTGTGTGTGTGTGTGTGTGTGTGTGTGTGTGTGTGTGTGTGTGTGTGTACACAGTATTTGGCTATGATATCAAAATATTATTGTAATAATGACGTACAGGATAAATACACTTTATTCCCACTACACAAATATCTACGAAATTCGTGCATACAATAGAATACGATACCGTTTTATATTATAAACTATTAAAGTAATGCATATTTTTTCAAATTAGGTATACCAACGATAACATTAATTCATGCGATATCAGAAAATTGTATTAAGTTCTTATGATACTTACGACCATAGTACAAAAACCAACCGGCGCATAGTCTGTTTTATCGGCTTGAAAACTTTGAATTTTAAGTATTTTTAAATAATTTTTTTGTTCATTCAAAAAACTGTAGTATAAGTGTAGTTATAGTACTTAACGATCTTCGTATCTTTAGCTTCACATTATGGTTGTCTGAGTATTAATTACATATTTTTTTCTTACCATTTAGAGTCGCAATTTATTACATCCAAGCAGCCATAAAAATGTTATCACCCTAATGCAGCTTTCATTGAAAAATACATACATCATAATTTTAGTGCGGTTCGTATAGTATATTTTAATAATTTAAAAGGTATACTTAGTATTTACACATAAACAATCTAGAAACTCTCTCTTAACTTCAAACATTATTTTGACAAATCGACCATAAAACCTATTTATTCAACGTATATTATTTTTATAATCATCTACAATAATACTAAGTATACAAAGAAGTGTAAATGTATATAATATGTTATTAATTTTTGTCTCTTAAATGCTTATTCACAATGATGATTTAAACTGTTCAATATTTATTGCTTTTGTTAATAATATTAATGAAAAAAAATCAAAAAAAATTGAAAGAATTAATTTTAATTAAAATGTTTGTACTTTATGAACAATTTAAAAATTATACAATATTATAATAAATATCGACATAAAAATTTAATATTATTAAAAGTTTAAATTATATTAAAAATGAATACCAAGTATATAATATGTTAACAATCCGGACCCGTTTGATTTTGTTGTCGTCGAAATTCTTCGGAAATTTCAAAATTAATTCCCGTCGACCTCCGACGTTTAATTTTGCCAGTTATATTATATACCGGCATACTTACATTATAATAATCGAACCGTTTACTTATATATTAATCTGTTGTCCATAATCGATAAACCTGTTGGTCGGAAAACCGGTAACCATTTGTTCTGCAGCGTGCGGAGAGTGTCATATTTATAAAAGTCACATAGGAAATTGTCAGACACGAAGGTACATAATAATAAAAACGAGTGATCGGACGACAGAAATTCGTTTGAAATTTCGCGATAACAAACGCGCCGCTGTACCTTATTATATTCCAAATGAAGATGTGTTTGACGTATATAAGCATTATTTTTAGCATCATTGACCTATGTTTATGATGAAATTATGCATTTATTCAAATTTTAGTTCTTAGATTTTTTAAGTTCAAGCATTATTAGACCATATTTTCAAATATTTTTATGACAATTTTATAAATATCTTGTGGTGATAACATCTTTTTCATATTTGTTTTGAAAATGTTGATGTATTGATATTCAAATTCGAACGAGTAGTTTCCTAATTATGTTTTTATTTGATAATGTTATACTGAATACTGAGTATAAAAGTCTATTGAATATTTTAATACAATATTATAAAGAAATATATTATGTTAAGAATTTATATGAACTATGGTTATATGCAATACACACTTATAGATGTTTATCAGTTGTTTATAATGTATAGATATATTTGAGTTTATTTTATTCAATTTTTTTTTTTATCTGTAACCATATAGATGATTATCCCGCATGGAAATTAATCATTATATTATATTCAATACATTATATTATTCAGCCTATTATAAGTAGTGAGTATATACATAATATTAAGTACAATAGTTTGACCATTACTCGTTCAAACATCGTTCGTATCGGCGCATCAACATTTTCAAAAAAAAAAATTCATTTGCTTAACAATATAAATAAGAATATGAATAGAAAATACTCACTTGAAAAAAAAGTTTGTATTTCTAAAATCAATCATTAAGTGTCAAATAACAATCTAAGTATTCAAAAATATAAACTTTGCTTATATTTTCTAAAAATTAAAATTCGAATAGAAATTTATTGGTTAAAAATCGGATGAGTACACGTTTGTTTGCAAAAATATTACATTAATATAGAATATTTTGGCAGTTAGGTACTTAAAATTATTACGTACGTATTATACTGTGATAAAAAATGATTTGCAAACTCATCAATTTTTCCAGTGACATATTTTAGAAAAACTTTAAATTCTTACGATTCTGTGTATAGAAACATCGTATAGTATAGTAGTGCAAGCCGGACCGCCGCCACGGCAATAAAACGTAATGATAATCCAAAAATTTAGCGGTTCTCACGGTCTCGTGTTAATAACATTATGAAGCATTTATGATTGAATGGGGTAGTAGAACGTCGGTGAGACGATCGTCTCTCCTAGTGCCTTGTTTTTTTTTTTATATATACGTATTTTTTACGCGTTTATCATATATGCGATATTATTTTAAGAGAACTTCAAACTACGTATTATATATATACGAACGCAGATAAGATTGCAGCTTTTTGGAATTTCACGCGGCTTCATTCCGGTGCGAATACTTTTTTAGACGATTTAATTCAGCTTTTCCGCGACCAATACAGTATATAAGTTGGTCAAGTATAATAATATAAAGTGTACTACGGTGGTGTACATATTCGTTCGATTATAATAGATCATATACAACGAGGCGGCTGCTCGCTCGTCAAGAGTCGCCAAACGGGATTAATCGTTGTTTTTTCTGCAGTTACGTTCGACCCGCCACTGTCGCTGTATCTGTAGAGTTTGATATGTAAAATATGAAACGTAAAAACCGAAAGAGAAAAAAACAGCAGCGACAATCTGGTTTCCTTTGTATACAGCCGCCGGCAGAGCAGAAACAGAAATTTGCTGTCGGCGACAGATGTTAAGTCACGCGCGCCGTAACCCGGTTTCCTCTTTATTATTTATTATTCG
Organism: Rhopalosiphum nymphaeae; assembly: GCA_036289425.1. Lineage (NCBI taxonomy): Eukaryota > Metazoa > Arthropoda > Insecta > Hemiptera > Aphididae > Rhopalosiphum > Rhopalosiphum nymphaeae. The sequence goes on along the minus strand of JAZAQC010000004.1, from coordinate 13,010,613 downwards.
TTTTTTTGGATTTTTTTTCCGAAATACGTCAATATCAATAAATTACACGCGAAACGGGTGTCGTATAAATTGGTCCACGAGTGACGCGCCCGCGAATCGCATGCAAATTTTCCTAACGACCCTTGACAAGACAACAGCACATTAGTATCGTTATTATTATTATTACGCGTTCATGTATACGACGCGTAGACTGCCGGACGAAGCGAAATCAAAACCTGGACGTTCCGTGGGCTAAATACCAGTGTGATAAATGTACGCGCCACTCGTGAATCAACCAAACGCCGAAGGTATGACCATTATGGAATTACTACATAACCACTAACCAGCACTATATACCTGTAGTAACGCGGTATTACGTACCTACATAATGTATAGTATATAGGTAACAGCCGAGTACCTGTATTCCAGCGTTTTCAGTAAGCCGTCCTGAACTATGTAGTGCGTATAGTTAGATCTGAACTCGTCGGGCAAACGAAAACGAAAATTGAAAAAAAAAATCGCATTATATAATATTATTCCCGAAAAATAGCCGTATTTACTGGCTTTTTATTATCAAATTCACAGGCGTGTTTTATAATGTATTTTTAACTGGATCTTAAAAATACGTTCATTTTGAACACGACATTTTGGCACGGTTTGTTTTGTTTTTTTTATAATAATAACGATTTATCGTTTTGTTTGGTTTTTATAGTAAACGATGGATAACAATGAAGACGATGCGGTGTGTGCGCGTTAAGACAAAATTTAAAATTTTACTAATTGAACGAGTGTTATGATTTTTTTCTTTTTCTAATACACACTTGCGTTAAATAATCGTCTCTTTGCTATTATTAGACGGACATGATTTATACCGCATAAAACGATAATACTTTTAACGGGTCGTAGGTGTTTCGTTAATTTCAATTTTGCGTCAAGAACTAAACATATTGCGGCAGTTGTTATCATTAAACGTCACACGCGCTTTCGGTATGCCATTTTTTTCTTTTAAAATATATACTGATATACGACATCGGAGTCTGTGTAAAAATACATTTTGCATTTATAAATCTGCTTTATTTCGACTCGTCCGGAGCAAACATTGTATGCGAAAAGGGGGACGGATCAGGGCGCCACACACCGTGTATATTGTATACATTTGTATGGCTGACAGCGATTATTATGAATTCGAAAGTAATATGAGATCAGAAACCATATTATCGAAATCTGTTGTTTGTTTTTCCCATCAATGGGTACACACCACATGCACATATTATTATATAGTACATGCCTAATATATGATATATAGCCGCCTTTATAAAATGTACGATTTGCGATGAGCCCGTTGGGGTTGTTGATCGACTGCGATTCGAGAAATGTTCTTTTTACCTTTCTTGTAAACGAGGTCATTTGATTATTCGAGGATTTGTATAGACAATATGGGTATTCATAAATTATACATTATAGTACGGGTAATTCGTCATAATAATATCGAACGTATTCGCATTTTGACTTCGGGGTTACATTTAGCATTTTTGCACCAGAGGGCATATCGAAATGTATATAATATGAATTTTGAATACTGTGCATATATTTTTTATATGCATATAATATTGAAAGTGCAAACTGAGTCTTGGGTATAGATTCTGTAAAATAAGACAGACATATTTTATTTCGTTGATCATTTTCTATCTCAATAAAATAAAATTAATTAAAATCCTTTTTTTTAATAGTTATAATAATATAATAGTATTATATTCCTTGCTTAACGATAACACAAAAAAAAAAAATAACATAAAGTATATTTTGTGATTGGACATCGAAAAAATCGAAATGACATTTTCCTAATAAAATCGTGAAATAAAAATTAGTTCTTTAAATTATATAGATTTCTATAACCAATATTCTTTTTGAATATCTTATCATCCCCAGGACAATGTGACAACTTCGGACATGTGCCCCTCCCCCAAATAAGATCATATATAGATTACGAACGTATAGAAAACTATACAGTTCACACCGAGTATGGTCATAAGCACACGACAATATTGTCAAACTAAAAAAAATGGTTTGTTGTTTGGGGATGAATATAATACAAACCGTGGCATGGGACATATAATAATAATTAGTTATATGTGTGTACAGCCGCGCGGCGGTTAAACACAGTTCATAGGCACGAGGAAAGCGCGTCCTCTAAATTTACTGTCGATTCTTTTCTTACGCAATCAAAACACACAAAGACACAAAAAAAAAAAATTACGATAAATAAATACAAGTAAAAAAAATTCATACCAGCTGTTTGATAAAATATTCGTTAAACGGTCTGCGCGGTTTCTCTCTTTTCTATATATATATAATATGTAGTACACGCATGTATAGTATACGTGTATGTACGCGTATTTCGTATACATATGTATAGCGTTATCCTGGTGAGGAACACGTCTCGTGTTTGCGCATCACGAATCATGATCTGGTTGAATAATCGCGGCTTTCGTCTCTCGCCCGTCCTCCCCCCTGATCTTGCCCTCTCAGTATAGTCGTTCGACCCTATTACTTAACGGGTTGATAAATGGATATATACAACGCGCATCGAACCCCCTTTGTTCCTGTCCTGCATACCTGATTTATATCGTTCGAACGACGGGCCGCCGCCGCTGGATCCATCACTTTCTTCTCGCAACCCTTTCTCCGCTCTCGCGGCGTTTCCTTTATACAATATATACACAGTAAGTATATATATATATATATATATATATATCGCAGTAGAAGTACAAGCGGCACACACTTAACTTGACCCCCTCGGCCCCCGCTCTAAGTTTATACCTATGTATATATACTTCCGGTGGTGATTAATCGACCGGAAATCGGCGGCGTTACGAGGTGTCCTGAGATGAGGCTGAGACCATATAATATATCCGTGGCACGTTACAATAATCGACTGGCATATGCATATTGTATACATTTATAAGCTATACTGAATGTTTATATATATATATTAATAGGATATCTCTTCTTATTACAATAAAGTAGGAAGCTATATATAGTGTGTATAATATTTCTTACAATGACGGAGTTGCAATGAGCTCCGATAGAAAGTTCTGCGACCATTGATCACTGCTATTATCCCCTCAGAAGACGTATACATTAAATAAATACCAACCTATATATTTTGTAATAATATATATGATGCCAATTGATTGTAATACTACCGTATATATATATATGTGTGTGTGTGTGTGTGTGTGTGTGTGTGTGTGTGTGTGTGTGTGTATGTGTATAATATTTCGCTATAAAACGTAGGGCGCAGTATTGTCGGATTACAGTATAGTTATATATATTATTATATTGTATGTACAATGTAAATGCAATACAAATAATATATACCAAATTTTTTTAACGCAATAGCAGTAAATTACATAATATTTGGAAATAAATTAGCCAAAAATGAAGTGACGAAAGAAAAATTATTCTGTTTTATAAAGCTAAAATTGTCCGTAAAAAGAGAAATTAAGTATGATTTCATACATAGAAAAAATAGTAAAATAGTGTAAAAACTTAATACCTATAATTATTTAAAATCTTATAGAATCTGAAAAAAAAATAAAATGCGAGACCTATGCTCTTGTGAGATTTATACTAGCCCTTTACCCCACATTGAATTTTTGTAAAAAATCGTGTAACTTTTCGTTGCTTTTGATACAAGCGACGAAATTTGGGGTACAAACGAAGCATAATAAACACTCGTATATCATGCAATAATATTGCAATATGGACAAATGAGCGCATAAAATATACCTGTACTATTCGTGCGTGAATTATTTTCTAGACATTTTGAAACGATTTCATATACGATGATGATTTCCGTTATTTCGAAATCCACGTCACAATATTTTACAGGGCGAGCGGAGTAAATGCGTGGTGGGCAGGAGAAGACGAAAATCACGATATAACAGTTTTTTTTCTCACACCCCGACCTAACGGTGTGGAGGAGTATACCTACGCCCACGAAGTCCGAAAAATTAACACACACGCCGCCGCCGGACATTATATTATTTCTGTCCTCTATGCGTTTGTGTAATTTCGCCTCTCGAGAACTGGGTTCGTTCGCCCCGTGCACAATGTATCATTTCATAATCGGAAATCACCGTTAACACTTCGTGTCGTACATTTTTTTTTTTGTCTTATTGTTATTATCGTTTTTTTTATATATATATATACACACGCCATTAAGTCTCCGTGTCGCATCGAACACACATCAGACACACACACACACACACACACATACACATGCACGCGAGCTGATATTTCCGTGTATATACTTCAGCCCCGACGCGACACCGATAGCCCGAGAAATAATATCCTATTGTAATCCACGTGTTGATTATAGATGGCACGCCGCGTAGGCGTGTAATCGGCCGTCGTGCGACATGTGGTATAAAAAATTGATAATTCGAAAATAATACACGTCCCGGTCAAACATATAATATCGCACGCTTGTGTGTGTACTCACACCTCTGACGAAAGTGTGGAAAATTACGTATCGAGTAGGAAATCATTTTCGTGTCGTATCTATACGAAAGAATATTATTATGATATACAATTATTATATTAGAGTTTCTGTAATTGGTTTTCACATATATTTTTTTTTCATTTCACAAATTCCACGCACGCGTCGTACCTGTTGACGAAAATCGTGAATCGTGTGGAAAAGCCAAAAGTGACGTGATTAAAAGTTTGGTCGACGAAATATTATATGATTTTTATATTACACTATTATACCATACCAATATAGTATACACTCTACACGGGTATGAATACCGAGTGATTATTTGATAGCGAACCTGCAGTAATATCTTAGGAATCCTTTTATTTAACACAGTATTAATTTTATTTTTAAAATGTAAATAAAAATTTTTGACAACACCTTTTTGACATCTTAGACTCCTATCAGCTATTGTATGTGAAACATACTTATATAGTACGACCATGTACCTTTTTATTTTATCCGAGAAAGAATACAATTGCTCTAATCGTCAATTGAACACATACTAAAATTTAAACTGTCTGCTATATTTTAAAAAGCGTATTTTGTGAAAAAATAGATTATATAACTATAAAATGTAATAATGTAACTACAGTTGTAATAAGCTTAATATAATATAGTCGTTTTGACACAACGACATATTGTATGCAGTGAGCCAGTTCAGAAGTAAAAGAGTTTCTATATTTTGCCAACTACTTCACCATAAAACAGTATACATGTTTTTTTGAATCATTTAATGATTAATACGATATCAGTTATAATGCATTCATCAGTACAAACTACTATGATCCTAATTTCTTATAGCATAATGATATTGCATGTAATAAAATATTTGTATTACAAAATACAATATAAAATGTTTATTTCATAAAAAATTGAGTAGTACCGTATTATCTATATATTTAAATTTATACAATCATTTATATTTATAGAACGATCATTGATTATTACACTAAATTTATTTTAGCAACACTCATAATGTTTATATTTAAAGTCATCATAATTTTACTGACACTCAAACGGTCACATTATTTTTAATTTTTTGTTTCGATACAAAAAGAACCATAGTCGTATAATAATTTGATTAAAAACGATTCGTCAGACTTCACTAATTTCTTCGCTATCGATTTATGTTGTAATAATATTATTACGATTTTCATATCATATTTATGAGTAAATAACTGGTAGGTATACGATATTAACTACTGTGGGTTTCGTGTCGTATTCACCGCACAATCTTCGAGATACTGGTTACACGTTTTAACACCATTAATAATATTTGAGGAACGATTAATGTCGTGAGAGTGCGACGACGACGGCCAAAAAATAAAAATCAAAATAGGGAAAAAAATAACGATTGTATATATACGGGGCCGACATGAATGGGAATTTTCGAGCATAATGCACGTGGCAGTATAGTTATAGGATCGTGCAGGTCATATACATATGTATATATTTACCTACGTATATATGTATATAAGATGGAAATCATGGATTTGTAGCCCCGGAATTCGATCGTTCATCACCTATTATACCGGAGCGGCTCCCGGGCTCTAAAGCAATAACGTAATATATTCCGTCGGCTAAATGTTTTTTATATGTATACCGCGGACACACGCACACACAAATCGACCGAACGCAATTAACATAATATTGTAACCCGACCATTATAAGAACGTCTGTTCGGCAATAAAATGCAACATTTTTCGGTTCCTTTATCATTCGATTTTATTATGTTATTTATAACGTTCGACCATTAGCGACCAATAAAGATAAACCTACTGACTTTTTTTTTTCAACCCGTTCTTATATTATATTATACTGTGTACACATATTATCGTTATTATTATATAGCGAAGAAAAGTGGCCGAGTAGGTGTCGGCGGCGGTGGATGAGAGGATTTGGAAAACGATGAAGCGCTATAACAAAAATGAACAATATTGGGTGTCGTCAATTTAAATAAAATAACAATAATTAAAATAGTATAGGTCTGACGTGCGCATTTCATATGCTAATTATTATAACGATTGTGCCGACGACTGTAGAATACCATCATCACAAACTATCGTAGAATGACGACTATGTGTAAATAATATATTATGCTGTCGAATCGATTTCAATAATTGCGTTTATTCGCAGTGCTCGTGCGGTATTTTAGTATGACATTTTATCGAGATTTTTTTGATCTTCGATCGATCCAAACCGTAGTTTCCTTTTATATGTACCTACCTGATACTGATGGTATCTTATAATTATTTAGTATAAACATTATATAATTATATTGAATATCACGTTTTTTTTTTCGTTAAAAAATGGATAGAACATTATTGATCAACTATAATAAACATATGTATTTAAATTATTACCTAGTATTATAAACATACATTTATATTTTTATATTTTTATTTAAATTGCATTGACTATTTAACATTTAACTTTTATATTTTAAAAATTATTCACTCATTTTAAGTACTTATACGAGTAGCATGTAAATAGTATGTAATAAAAGTAATACATTTTTCCGCTGTACAGTTTTTTTTTTTTTACTATATACATACAGTTATATTATTAAACATATTTAATTATATTGATTTTAATATTTTTTTTTTTTTTTTTGTTACTGGTTAAATTATTTTAAAATTTTTAAACAAATGACTTGATTGTATTCTAATATCTAAAAATTAAAATAGGTATTTTTAAGAATATAAAAATCAACACAAGACGTTGTTTGTAAGACACCATTCGGAAATAAGATAAGGTGTTTGTAAAATTACCCCAAAAAAAAATGAATCCAATCACTTTGTGCCAAACCGTTCTGGCGCCAACGACAATAATATCGTGTTGATGAATATTTCCAATACTTTGATAATGGTCTCCGGTATAACATTGCAGTGACGGTGGCGGCGGCGGACTATCATGTAAAAGTGTATATTTCCATTGCCGCTGCCGAGTAAGCCCACGGCACAAATTATCGTGTTTGATCTGACCGGGATCAAAGGGGTCCGCCGGCTTCCTGTTATATGGCCACCATAAAAATCGCATTGATAAACAATCGTAAAAATACACTTTTATAAATAAATCCATAAAAGAAATATATGTCTGATTGGCCATTAAGAGACGTCCGTGTGAACGCAAGAAGAAAGAAAACGAGAGGAGGAAAAAAATATATAGTTATACGAAGCAGGTGGCAAATATGCTGAATATGTTTGGACCGTAGTGTACTTATAGTGTTGACAATCATCGACAGGTCTTTTTGTCGACGCCGAAAGAAGAATGCATGCTCACCCGAACACCGGTCGCAGTCGCCGCCGAGGGATATGCACACGGCGAGGTGGAAGCGTGTACGAGATCGGAGGGGAACAGCGTTATTGCAGGATTCCAAATTGGCATCGTGGATACCTTTTTTATGTACTTTTTTTTCGTTTGTTCTTTATATATATGCGATATAGCTACACACAAGTATGACTCGATAGTTATTTTGTCTGAGTTTTTTCGTTAACGATACGGAGACTCGAAAAATGTCGAACGAAAAAGAATTACTAATCAAAACCCGTCGGCTCTGTAATATCATTATGCAGCGATGTTCAATAAACTATAATAATACATTATATGTGTATAATATCGTAACAGTATGACATGCACGTACACGCCGTATACACATATTATATAACAGTATTAAAATTTCCCATCGTCTTTGTTTATGACAACGACCCTCACGACATCACACCCCACACCGAGATGAAAGGTCTCGTCGAATGCACATGTCACGTTGTAATGATAATGAATAGTTGCCGAATATTTTTACGAGCACGCTTGATTGAATGCATTATGCTTCGAGCGAATCGCAGGGCTTATACCAGATAAGTATAATAATATACACACAATTCGCCGTATATGTCGATGTTACAAACGTCTGAGGACTTCATCGATTTCCAATGGGTTTTCGAACAGCGTGTACTTTAAAACGATTTCCAAATCGATATTTCGGAAGCTTCTGATAATATCATAATAAATTGTACGCGTTAAGGCGGGCGGCCACAAAAATGCAGTACACGGAGTACATCTCGAAAGAAATATAATAATATAAATTATAATAAATAACACAATTCAGAAGTCGTAAACGGGAATAACTTAAAAAATATTAAATACTGTTGATGGTTTTTTTTTTTTTTTTACTCGGGCACCCCTGATATTGTTCGGTCCAAACGTAAACACAAAAAGCAATAAATTATCGTATATACACGAATAAATTGATAAAACTCATAATTCGGAATCCGTTCTGTTCACATGCGTCCGTGTTATTAACCAAGTGGCTATGGATATTTCTTGTAAAGCGTATACATATATATATATATATATATATTTTAAATAACAGGGCAGTAAATCATCGTATCACAAAAAAATAAAAAAAATAACACAAGGAAAAAAAATACGTTTCCCAACCGATCGGCCGCCGCCGCCGCCCCCTCGTACTCTAATGACCCGTAAAAGGCGATTGGTTAAGGCGACCGAGAGTTTAATCAGAATTTATTGTTAAACCGCACAAAAGGTGCCAAACGACATAAATATGTATTTCTTTATTTTTTTCCCCTACATTTCCCTCACTTGCTATCACTCATGCTCTCTCTGTCTCACCACCACCGCCGCAACACCATCGTCGTCTTGGTTTCCAGAATTCAACATTCGGTACGGTCCTCGCGCACCTGTCTTATGCTATTCCGTTCCTTCACTAATTTTTTTTAGATAGGGTTTTTTTTTTTTTATTAATATTTTACCCCTATGAATATAGTAACATTGACGGAAATACTCGTGTGACCTTTTAAAGTCCTTGCTACATCGGAATCTGTTGTCAACAGTTCTTTTTTTTTGTATGCACCTATTATATATTATAAATACGTTTTTTGATATTGTATGAATTAGCTTGTTTTGCGTAGACAACTAATAATACATACTGCGTAATCTCCATTAAATATAACTCACATGTGTAGGTTTCGTTGATTTTAATCAAACTAATCGTATTATAAGAAATCATATTAATTGCTCATCTCACTCAATAATGATCAGCGCACTTAATTTGTTTACAGATGGCATGATTTATATTGATTTTTATTCCAATCGTTAGTGTTATTAGTAAATATACAAGGAGACTATAAGGATTTGAGAGAAAATATGTGAAAACTTAACAATTTAATACTGAAAAATTATGTTTAAATTACATAAATATGTATACAAACATGTGTTATTTAAAATTATAATATTGTACTTAATTCATAGTACTTTTTAAATAATAATAACCCATTTGACTAGTTTTCGTTTAAATAAATATAAATAGTAAAAAATGTACATTACAATTACATTTAAAACTAATATAACAAAATATCTAACAATAAGAAAACAGATTTTAGTTTTAAATTCGATGTAAAGTACTACCTGCATAGTATACCATACAGTTCATGAGTTTAAATTTCGATGACTAGTTTAATCTATATGACATAATGCGAAATCCCCACAATGATATGATATTGTTGTAAATTTATATCTTCTTACAACGTCTTAAATATTTTTTGTTTATATAGATATTTTAACATAGTCCATGAATACAAAAGTGATATTCAAAACGAAAAATAATGATTCTGGTTTAAAATTACTGATTTTTATTATTTGATATTTTTCTCGTTCAATCAAAATAATAAGTCTGCTGTATAGTATATATACTTTTGCAACTAACACGATCTTTCAACACTTTGGAATATTTCAAAGTCGACAGTTTTTTACAGCATCGCTCCCTTTCACGTTGTATCAATATAATCATTGCAAAATGGCCCTCAAAGAACATCTGCGTAAAACACTGCCACGGGCTATTTTAATCAAATACACATGTATAAATAATATATATATATATATATATTTTTTTTGAATAAAAGAAAAGTAATGTTGATTTCGCTGCACACTTCTAGAAGGGAGATCGATTTTTAACAGCTCTACCGGAGGCCAAAACGGAAAAGGAAAATCTGTTTATTTCCCTCTGGGGAACCCGTCAAAATTTCATACGAAAACGACCGGACGCGGCACGGTATGGATATCGAGACAACGA